>JBBPMK010000034.1:0-114900 GCA_038090295.1 Boletus semigastroideus | reverse complement strand
TTAAGACCAAGCCTGCGCAGGTGTATTAGCTGGTTGACGCCGCTGAATCCACCACCGATGATGACTGCGTCAAAGCGTTCTTCGCTCATTGTAGGGTACAACTCGAAGAACATACGATATGGGGGCTCGCTCTAAATACTCAACGCAATGACATGACCGCCTGACCTGTTATCAGAACGAAATGTGAAACGATCACCACAGGTGCCATCTTACGTTTGTCAGACTTCAAGTCGTCTTGACGCTCCTTGGACGTGAGATGTTGGCAATCGTAGCTTCATTTGAACTTCAGTCTCGAGTCTGCTCATTTCTGGTTACATTGCAGCGCCTGGATCACCGCCCAGCCGTCCGTTGATCGGTTCTCGAGAAGCACCTTTTTGGTCCGAGATTGTTGCGAGGTGCAGTTGATAATCCCCAATTCCTCCCCCAGTTTCCTTGATCCAAGGCAGGTTTTACTTCGCAGAACTACTGTAAAGAAACATAGCACGAGAAAGACCTCGGAAGACTGTGATGATAAAGAAAGAGAAAGGATAATAGGCTCTCGAGGGCCCTTATCGATAAATGTACGTTATCTCATTCCTATGTAGACCCAGCGATGACGGGCTCGTGTCCAACAAATCTCGATACTAATAATAGTTGCAGTGTGCACTCTCAACGGCCGAGTCAAATCGAACATCCTTCAAGTTGAAGAGTTTAACGTATATATGTGGGATACTTCCCAGGGATTCACTGGTATTTAGTTTTCCTTCGGTACAAAGAGAAAAGCATTTAGACTGGGATCACATTCTGTGTCGATCAGTAAGTGACGTTTAACTACTGAGGCGATCTGATCAACTGCTGTAGGGTATGACATCGTCACATTTCTGGTCCTGATCAATCATGGCAACGATGGTTACTTTTCGCCTCAGATTTGCTTTTACTTGTGACTGCTACAGTCGGCCACGAATTTGAATTTAAGTATTTTGCCATTCCTAGATAAAATGATTGCATTAACCTTAAAATATTTAAATGTTTCTAAAAATAATCTTAGAACTTATGGTAATAGCCTATAGAATGCAACCCGGATCCGTTTTGCCGACCTTCGACTTATATTGCACCACCCAGTCGCTCACCGACCGCCATCAACTTGGTAGAGAAGGGTATCCTGTCTGGAAGTAATTGATGACAGATCGAATCCATGGTACCTGCTCCAAGGCTCCGGATTTAATTCCTCTGACTGCTACTGCCAGTATCCGTTTTGTTTTGCCACAGAGTTGATGGGTGGATGACTTGGTCATCATGATATCGAGTGCATTGTAAGTGTAAGGCTTGCGTAAACTTGTCTGATGATTATTTTTCTACGATAATAAACTCTATGGTATAATTCATATCTGTGGGACGGCTGACTGCACATTCAAATAACCATCCGGGATTCTTGTATCACATTCAGTGCTAGCTCGACAAGAGGTACAGAGCTGAAGGCATTGTCTCTGTCTCTTTCAACCCAGGGAATATACGCTCTGATCTGCAGAGACACATGGGGTCATTCTTTTGCGCTATCGTGGTAACAATTCTGTCGTGATAGCAAAAAAACAAATCTGCCCATGACAGATCGCAGCGTCGTACGATACTACCCTCGGTACCCTCACACAACTGTACGCGGCTACATCTCCTGCAGCTGCAGACCTCGGAGGAAGGTGCGACTTGTCAACATTTGCGCAGCTGGTGAGAAGTACCCCCAGTATCTTGTTCCTTGGGCCCGGATTGGATCAGCTTGTAAGGATGCTCGGGATCCTGAGCTTGGACAGGCATTATGGGAATGGTGTGAAGAGCAGATCAAGGATGTTTGATGTCCCATGACGTGCATGAAACGCAGTTGTCCGTGGTATGTCCCCTTCTTTGGTACCGTGTCCAGCGCTATCGGTAGCTTTGCCTGATCCTGGTCCAACTTTCTGCAGCCCACCCCGGTTGGTGACAATGACCGCTTCATTTTGAGGTAGAACTGGGGTGATGCGACTTGAACTTCGTTCTGTAGCTTTCCTATCTTGATTCTGGGGCTCACAAATATTCCAAGACTCGATCATAATACAACCGGGAACTTGTGGGCATTCTTCATTGGGCTCAGCTACTCCGATTCTCATACATTGAATACCTCTTTACTTACAAATACCACAACCCACCCATTTCAAGTCTTATCATACAAATAACTTCCTGATCCAAACCAATACTCAACCTTGACCCTACTCATTCAGCGCCTCTCTTTGGAAACTTGGATATCCCTTTGTGATCTCGTCCCTGATTTCTTGGTTGTACTTTGGAAGGCCACCAGCGTAGTTATATGCGCCAATAACCTTCCCGGGTACATTGGAACCTATCCAGAAGCTATCAACCTTGGGGATCAACGTGGCGTTGCAGAGTTCTTCAACATGCTTTCCGTAAGTCTTGGTGGCATGCGCAGTTGGGTTGAACTTGGTAATGTTGTTCTGACGAAGATAATCGATTGTACTGGTGACCCAAGCACCCTGAACCTCTGCACATGTCGGGCCATTGCACAAGGAAGTTGGGCCTTGCGGGCCATACAAAATAAACAGGTTGGGAAAATCATCGACCGTCATGCCCAGACTATGTGTTTCAAGTTCACGACATAGTGTGTCAAGCTGCGAAATTTACTCACTAAGTTTTCAAGTGGTCTTTCCAATGTTCTTGAATTGATTCTCCTCCCAAGCCACGGAGATCAATGTCCACGATACAACCCGTGTGGGAGTCCCAACCTAGGCAATTCTAGTTCCGTAAGTAGATCTTCGAGCGTACGAACTCACCCGTGGCAAAAACCAGCACGTCAAACTCGTACTCCTGCACAGATGTCTTGATGCCTTTCGGGGTGACCTCCACGATAGGTGTTTCTCTGACGTCCACAATGTCGACATTGTTCTTGTCGAAAAGGTCGTAGTATGTCTGTTCAAGACTAGGATTCTTGCACCCAAACGGATAAGGAGGAACTGTCGGCGCCAAAAGCTCGCGCTTGCGGGGATCCTTGATACGTTCGCGGACTTTCTTCTGCCAGAACGCGTATATTTCATCGTTGGCACCTTGGTCGATGAGCATCGCCAAATAGTTGCCAACTGCATGCGCATCGTATCAAGAAAATAGCTTGGGCGGCTGATCACACGTACGCCAGAATGGGAAGCCGCCTTGTTCCCAAAGCTTCTCGTAGGTGGCCTGCCTTTGCTCGGGAGTGTCATCTTTCATTGGTCTATAGATGAAGTCGCACTGCAAGCCACCGAACGTTGTGCGTAGCTTCTCGTATGCCCCATCGTACGCGAACTTGAATTGCTGCTGTACTTCCTTTGTAAGTTTGTGCTGCCTCATTGGAATAGCGAGGTTGGGTGTGCGTTGAAAAACAGTGAGGTGTTTCACCTAAATCCAAGTTGTCAATCAACATTTCGTAGAGTAAAAAGTTCGGATTCTGCACGCACATGTGATGCAATCTCCTGAATAACCTGCACACCGCTTGCTCCTGTACCGATAACAGCCACTCGTTTGTCAGTGGTCTCAATACCCGCCTCGGGCCACCTCCCAGTATGGGTGGAAATTCCTTGAAAGGTGTTCAGACCTGCAAGGTTGGGTGTATACGGCTTAGACGCGAAACCCTGTTGGCAATGTCATTATCAGACGTCTCAAAAAAGGATTGGGTATCTCAACCGTGCAAGCAATGAGGTAGCGCGCAGAGAGTTTGTAAGACCCTTCTTTCTCAGCGCACGAAATTTGCCACAAATGCAGCCGATCATCCCAGTGCGCGCTCTTGACCGTCGAGTCAAACCGACAGTCCTTACGCAGATCTAGCTTGTCGCTAACATATGCGAAGTACCTATTAGGGATTCGTTCAGCCTACCGAGCACAAGGGATGAAGGAAACCATACGCATAAATTTCCTTCTGCCCCGGATATTTTTCCGTCCATGTCCATCCCTCCCAGAGCTCAGGAAGTGAGAGCTCGTAAGCTGGGACAGCGGTGTCGACGCGAGCGCCGGGGTATCTGTTCCAATACCACGTTCCGCCTAAATCTGATCCTGCTTCAACGAGCTTGCATTTAAGACCAAGCCTGCGCAGGTGTATTAGCTGGTTGACGCCGCTGAATCCACCACCGATGATGACTGCGTCAAAGCGTTCTTCGCTCATTGTAGGGTACAACTCGAAGAACATACGATATGGTGGCTCGCTCTAAATACGCAACACAATGACATGACCGCCTGACCTGTTATCAGACCGAAATGTGAAGCGAACACCACAGGTACCATCTTACGTTTGTCGGTTGAACGTGAGATGTTGGCAATCGTAGCTTCATTTGAACTTCAGTCTCGAGTCTGCTCATTTCTGGTTACATTGCAGCGCCTGGATCACCGCCCAGCTGTCCGTTGATCGGTTCTCGAGAAGCGCCTTTTTGGTCCGAGATTGTTGCGAGGTGCAGCTGATAATCCCCAATCCCCCCCCCCAGTTTCCTTGATCCAAGGCAGGTTTTACTTCGCAGAACTACTGTAAAGAAACATAGCACGAGAAAGACCTCGGAAGACTGATGATAAAGAAAGAGAAAGGATAATACTATCGATAGGCTCTCGAGGGCCCTTATCGATAAATGTACGTTATCTCATTCCTATGTAGACCCAGCGATGACGGGCTCGTGTCAAACAAATCTCGATACTAATAATAGTTGCAGTGTGCACTCTCAACGGCCGAGTCAAATCGAACGTCCTTCAAGTTGAAGAGTTTAACGTATATATGTGCGGTACAAAGAGAAAAGCATTTAGACTGAGATCACATTCCGTGTCGATCAGTAAGTGACGTTTAACTACTGAGGCGATCTGATCAACTGCTGTAGGGTATGACATCGTCACATCAGCATTCTGGTTCTGGTCCTGATCCATCATGGCAACGATGCTTACTTTTCGCCTCAGATTTGCTTTTACTTGTGACTGCTACAGTCGGCCACGATAATAGCCTATAGAATGCAACTCGGATCCGTTTTGCCAACCTTCGACTTATTGCACCACCCAGTCGCTTACCGACCGCCAAGAGAAGGGTATCCTGTCTGGAAGTAATTGATGACAGATCGAATCCATGGTACCTGCTCCAAGGCTCCGGATTTAATTCCTCTGACTGCTACTGCCAGTATCCGTTTTGCCACAGAGTTGATGGATGGATGACTTGGTCATCATGATATCGAGTGCATTGTGAGTGTAAGGCTTGCGTAAACTTGTCTGATGATTATTTTTCTACGATAATAGACTCTATGGTATAATTCATGTCTGTGGGACGGCTGACTGCACATTCAAATAACCATCCGGGATTCTTGTGTCACATTCAGTGCTAAATATTTCCTGAGAAATGATGGTAGTTTCCGGTGCGTGGCACTCTCAGTACTACCTGAAGAAGAGGTTTCCCCGGCCAGGGCGTACGAAACGATCGAGTGATGGTTTTTCGATCAGTGTTCATGATGTCTAACAGCACCGCATGCCACTTTGGCTTTGATAGTCGCTACAGATTGCTTGAGCGATCCGATACAACTAACTGGACTGTGATGTGTCACACACTTTTGCCGCAACCACATTCTGCAGACCTCTTCCGTTCATGCCGCTCACAGGTACTGGTTACTGAGTCCAGAAGACGATTTCTCGCTTTCTATCTTCTGAATCCTCCGACCAACCTCAGCGTTCCCTGGCGGGTCAGACAACGCTCTCGTTCATCGATTCACTCTCTTGATTCTAATCACTTTGCAAGACGTGTTCCACTGCTTTACTCTCCGCGGCTTCCTTTGTCATTGCTCGCGCTCCGGACATGTCTTTTCTTCGCCAGAAGATCGAGGCAGCTAGGTCGACTGTACCTGCCCCCGGGTCGGATCAGACTGACAAAGTTGTTCCAGCATACGCTAAGATGGCTGATGGCCCGGGATTCGTGTCGTAAGAAGCTTCACCGCGGCTACGACTGACATCGAATGAAATGGACCACAACTTATTTTGCACATCGCTCAGGTGGGGATGGTGGCGAGGTTTGTCAGCTATAGCCCTGAATAGTAGAGAAACAACGCAGGTTTTCATTTGACATTCAGGATGCAACGATTGACGACAGCTTGCTTGCAGCTTCTCCACTCTAACGTTCTCAATGACGTACTCACACGTATCGGCCAAGGATTTTCGCGTGTCCCCTTTGACCGATTGGCCTCCTGGGTGGAGACAATTGACCTATTGTCTTTCATACAGGAGCTTGACGTTAGTTTTTCGGGGAGATGCGGAATCCTCAAATGAGCCAGAGGGGGCTGGGTACGTCTGTTTTGACTGACGAACTTTTGAGACGTGCAGGTGACAATTACCTTGTCTACAGAGAAAGAGCAGATGAGCTAAAAGGGGGCTTCCCTCTGCCGCATGTTAGGCCGGGGCCAGTGATTCTGTGGGTCCCATTTGACCAACAGACCCTGGAGCATGGACGACATTTTACACAGTAAAGGTCCTCCTGAATTGAAGGCAAGCCAATATGGGGGTACTGATGGAGTGGCGGAATACGTTCAATTTGACTGAGATGTGACGACGGATGAATATCATTTATATAGAGCCGACCTGGCTTTGAATACTGTTCCAGTGCTGGCCAAAGGGAAATCTAGGGCCCAATCTTTCATTGATAACAATTTGAATACGGAGGCAAAATGGGAAACATGCATACGATGTGCTTACCAGCATGCAAATTAGTCTGGTCATGCAGACACTGGGACGCAGGGTGCTCCTGAATGATCTGAGCATCTCCGCAGTGTATGAGGGCTCGGAACATACTCCACATTGCATTCGACTACAGAAGATCGTTTTTATAGCCTGAGGAATGCAGCGACATCCAATTCCTTTCAAACAGGTCTATCTGTGCTCATGGAGATGGAATGTCGTGCACAACTTGGTTTCATGATGTCTCCGCCGAGTCCAGACCAGAAATACGGAGTGGTAATTTGTAATCTGGCGGTCACAGAGGTTTGCCTGGGGTGCGATGACTGCGATGTGTGCATTAGATCGGATCGCGGCGGTCGATGCAATTACTCGAGGGGATGACAAGAGGCAAAGGGTCGCGTGAGAGCAATAAGGTCGAGAATATGGAATCGGCGAGACCACTGGGGTATTTAAGCGAATGGTGTGGCGACATGTTAATCGTCATCCCCCGTGTCGAGATCAACTTCGACGCCGTCCCCCAAGATATCAAACTCGGCATCCTCTGCGTCGTGTTCCCATCGTTGTTCTACCTCGTACGCAGAGACTGTTTCGGCAGTAACGGTAGGTTCATTCGTCGGATACGCGCTCTGAGTTTGGGGAGGGTTGTTTGCCGTCGCAGACAGGGATGTCGACACAATTCCAAGGATGTCATCCATGCGATCTCCGAGACGGTCCTCGAGTTCCTCGACGATCTGTCGGAGGGGATAAGTGGACGGGAGGGTGTCCGCATGCGAGGAGACGCACGACGTAGAGTTCTACGGGCTCTGTCGGAGCGAGATTTACGACCTGGAGTTTCTCTGCTTTTGTGAGAGCAAAGGGTGCGAGGTCGCGGATGAGCTGAGATGTGGCATGCTCGGACTGCAGCGAGGTGGGTTGGTAGTCTGCAGAAAGGTACTGAATCGTCTGTACTGCAGGTCAAGAGGGTTTAGCGTCGTGAAAGAGCGTGAGGCTCACTTCGAGTTGGATGGTGCGCAGGTTCTCGGAGACATCTTCTGTGTGTTGTTCGAGGGATAGTTTTCCTGTCGTTTCTTGTTCTTTTTTTAAGCGAATTGCGGTCTTTGCACGAGCGACGTGGCCAGCGTCGAGCTCGCGGAGAAGGGAGAGAACCTCCAAGTTTGAGAGGAGAGCAGCGCGGGGATGGACGACCTCCATCTAAATCCAAATCCAAAGGGGGTAAACAAACGACAACACATCCAGACATTTTCCTGAAAAAAACAAAAACAAAAAACAAAAAAAAACAAAACCGATTAACAGCCATGAACAGACCAGGTTCGTCCCTTTCTCTTCCTCCTTCTCCACCTTCTCCTCCTCCCTACAATCCTTTCCCCTTTTATTTCTTCTCCTCCAATTCGCTCATTCTCCCCAGGTCAACCCCCACAGCGTCCACCGAGTCTTGCACCACCCGGCAGTCTCTCGTCCCAGTTCAGATCGCCCTATCCGACGTCCCAGTTCCCAATCCAGCAGCGCACCTACCCCGCACCAGCACTCCAGCAACAAAACCCCCACCGCACTCCCGCAGTACCACAGTCCCCCTTCCTCACAAGACAACAACCCCAATCCACCTCTTTTCCCTTTGCTCCAGGTGCAGGCGTGCTCGTACAGAATGGCGCCTCCTCTCTCCCACCCCATATGAGCCCGAATCCACCTGCAGCGACCCCCACGAGCGCACCATCTGCATCGTCCACGAGCGAGGTCGGTTTCGATCTAAACGACTTCCCCGCTCTAGGATCGCTCGCTCAGACCAATTCTTCAAATCCCTCGTCCAACACCCCGACGTCCCTTGCAAGTACCGCGTTTGCCTCCTCTGCCAACATCCCATCACCCTCGAACGCGACCAGCTATGCGATTCAGGCAGGCCAGGGTGGCTCATCGGCAGCTGCAACAGGTCCACAACCGAGAGATCTTGGTCCAGAAGATTTCCCTGCCCTGGGTGGTCAACAGGCGCAGCAACCTCTCGCATCTCAGACCCAGAATCAGCCACAAACATCTGAGAATCACTCCCCAGCACATCCCCCAGGATTAAACGGCTTCAACGATCACCGGTCAAACATGCTGGGCTCATTGAATGGCGCTCAGCAACCAAATGCCAACAATCTTCCCTCGACACTCGCAGGAACACAACAATCAGGCACACCAGGCATGCTCAACTTGCGGGGTATCCATCCCGGTTTCCAAATCCAGGGTGACGCTGAGAAACAGAGGGTAAGTCATGACCTCATACCTTGATTTTTTCCGTCTGCGTCTCGTGGCGCACATCTCGCGCCATCCATCCAAATCCACATTCCGAATTACTCACCTGTCCGTTAGCAAAATTATGCCTTGAAGCTTAATCAGGTGTCACATGCCGCGTGGAACGCACCAAACACCAATCTTCCCCCCTCGCAACCGAATGGCTCAACCCCCGCCGGTCAAACGCAATCACAGTCCCAACCGCAGTCTCAGCCACTCGTGCAGGGTCAGATTCCGGGTCAGCTGCAATCAACGCCAACACAACCCTCTTCACAAGGTCAACAAATTCATACCACCAGCAACCCTCAATCACAGACACAACCCTCACAGCAACATCTCAACCCACCAGGCGTCCCACCGCCTGGAGTCGGCCCGTATGCCTCGAACGGAAGCCATCCACTACAAGCCCCTCATCCTCACGCACAACTACATACTTCGCTTGCGCAAGCCCAAAACCAGCCCCATCACCACCCGCAAACGCCCGCTCAGCAAGTCCTCATTTCAGCTGCCGACCGATGGGGGCTGTTGGGGTTGCTGGCCATGATAAAGAACGCCAGCGTGGATGCGGACGGTGGTCTGAGTAGCGTTGGCACAGACTTGGGCGCGGTTGGCCTTGACATGGGTTATGAGGGGTGAGTCCCGGGTCCTATAGAATAATGGGGAATTGTCAACCATGTCATGCGAAGGAACCTGTATTCGACATTCATAACCCCATGGGCCGATCAATCAGCAGCACGGAGTGTGGAACCGGATTTCCATCTTCCTTCTTGTTATAACGTGCAGCCCCCTCCCCCTGGTCCAAGTAAAGCGGGGGCTTTCAGCGACGAAACTTTATTTTACATGTTCTACTCGAGTCCGAGAGATGCACTACAAGAAATAGCAGCTCAAGAACTGTGAGTTGACCTTGGATGGCCCTTTGTTTGCATATACTTGTGCCCCGCAATTAAACTCTCCCGCAATCATACTTATGCGCGTGTCGAACAGGTGGAATCGGAACTGGCGGTATCACAAGGAGCTCCGGATTTGGATAACCAAGGAGAGTGGTAGCGCGCCATCGACGAAAATCCCAGGGGGTGAAGCTGGTACCTACACCTGGTGGGACCCAGACTCGTGGTCAAAGGAACGAAAAGAGATGACCGTGCGCTACGCTGATCTGGAGGAGAAGAATGTTCCGTCGTTCGTCATGGGGCCAGGACTGGTGCTCAACCAAGCGACTCAGGCCGCACAAGGGCAACAAGTACCAGGCGCGATAGGGTCTCAAGTATCGACTCAATCTGCAGGACAACCCAGGATGCAGATGGCGGGCATTTGAGATGTACCACTAGTCTCTTTTTTTCTTCTGTCGTCGTCTTGCGGTAATCTCTTTGGTTGGTGGAGATTGCTACTTGGCCCCACCCGCTCGAATGTCCATTGTTCTGACGTTCTTTCTGCTTCATTGCCGATGTTCTTGAACGATGATTGTATCTGTACCACTTAATTTTGCTCACTCATTCCTTCCACTTCCACCTCAATGCGATCCTGTCAACCCTGTGGACAATTAAATTATCGACCTTGGAAAGACGTCATGAATTGCCATTTGGCAAACAGTCTAAATTGTCGGGAATCTTGGAACGAAAAGGTCCAGACTCAAAGTAAAAGATCATCTCCACCGCCCGTCGTTTCGCTCGCCTTGGCGGGCCCGAAGTTTCCGAACGCGTTCCCCAGACCCATGCCCGTCGTACTGCCTGGTTTTTGAGAGGCTGCCCAGATGCCCGCTTGGGCCCTCTCCTTTTCGAGATCCTTGATCGATTTTCCGGCCGTCGTGGATTTGGCGGTGGTGCTGGAGGACGGGGCACCGAGGGACATGGACCACAGGTCCTCGAAACCAGACAAGCCTTTGGCAGGCGCGGACGGCGCGGCGCCAGAAGCTGATCCCTTGCTTGACGTGGCCGCGGTAGGGGTCCGGGTGACAGGCGTGGACGCGGACGTGGGCGACAACGGGTGCGACGACGTCCAGAGGGTTTGTGCTGGCTTGGGCGACATGGTCGTAGTAAAGGACTGGGTCGGACGGTTATTGGCGGCAGCGGTGAGTGGGTTCAGGGGTATGTTGAAAGTGGACGGGGAAGAAGCCCTTTGAGGGTGCGATGCCAGTGAAGCGTTGACAGCGGATGTAGGAAGGCGAGACGATGGGGGTGAGCTACTCAGCATCTCCATCAGAGTCGGCCGAGCAGCGGGCGGAGAAGCAGGGGAAGATGGTGATGGTGCGGCTTGAAAATCTGCAAAGTCGTCATCGTCTACGAGAAAGGGTCAACATGAGGAACAAGGTGCCAAGACAAGCACTCAACCATCAAATCCAGCCAAGGCAGGCAATGCCTTGTTAGGGCTGGTGACATTGGTAGCGGACGGTGCGGTAGTGGCAGGCGGATCGTCAAATCCACCAAGGAGATCAGCCTCTGGTTCCTTTTGCTTCGGAGGAGCTGTGACAGACGCGGTCTGGGTGCGCAGAGAGGAACCAGTCGTTGCTGTGCGAGGAGGATTACTGCGGGAGACGGAGGATCTCCTGGCGACGGTTTCGTCATCACCAGCGGTATACTCTTCGAAATCTCGACGACCGTTGCTATTATCCCTAAAGCCTCCCGAACTCCCACCAGAATAATACTCTGATGATACCGATCAGCCCGGGTCAAGATAAAATTATTCGACAATTACCGTCTCTACCACTCATTCTATCCCCGTAATATCCGCTACTGCCGGAAGTGTCACTTCCAAAACCACCGTAACGACCTCCACCAGAGGTGAAGCTCATTGGATCGTTACCGGTACCAACGTATTTTCCGCGATTCGCTTTCGCTTTGCGCCTCTCCGTACGGATGTTTTCCACGTCTGACAAGAGCTCGACCAGTTCGCGAGCACGATTGCGGACTTGTGGGAACAAAAGCCATGGTACAAGAGAGCGGACGGTGGAGAAATATACGTACCATTTTGGCCTTCGTCTTTGCCCTTGTCATCTATGTAGTGGAAATTTCTGAGCATTTTGATTGTAGAAATATGCGAGCGCGCGTCGTCAACGACACGTTCGCTACCATGTTTGATAAGATACTCGAGCAATTGCAATGCCTGGGGTGTGATCACGAACGACGTAGCATTCAAATTTCGAACTAGATACCTTGTAGATTTGTCGCCATTGCCGAGCTTCCTTCTCCATGAATCGACTGTAGATGGAAGGCATGATCTCGTTGAAAGTCTGGCTGAAAGGAAATAAGATGTCTGTGGTTTGCGCAGTGACAGGAACTCACAAATTGAATGTCCTGTCTTTTGGCGTCAGTAGTCTATCGAGGAGAGGCGAGATGCGGTACGGACCCTTGGGCGATCTCCTGCATTAGGGTTGAGCTGGCTCCCCTTGTAGACACGAGTGTGAATGCGGGTGTTGCGCAGAGGGGAGAAAAGGGTACCAAGGTTCCTCGTTGGTCGCCTCCCTGACTTTGGCTTCCATCTCGCTAACGTTGAGGACGGCATTCTTGGCCTGGGGAAGTTGAGTAGGGTCAGAAAAGAGCTAGTTAAAGAAGTACCTGGTTGTACATGGACTTGAAGTCGTATAATGTCATGGTCGAGAGGGTACTTGCGAGGGAGTCGAGGCGTTCCATGGTGGTGGGGCGACGTTGAACTTGAGCGTGACGAGGAGGGAGGAGGGAGGAGGGTTGAATGACGACCCCCAAAGGAGAGGTCGACTCGTGTTTATATCTTAGTAGTACCTTTGCCTCGAGTCCTGATCAAAGCTCTGTTCCCAGCAGCGTCTCCGAGGCTCACTTGGCCTCTGCGATGCTGTCTGGCTCGTCACTAGGTCCGTGCGTATTTACTGTCCCCGACGCCGCGCCTCACGTTCTCCAAGTATAATGCCCTGGGACATCCTTGCTCGTCTCCGTCGTCCCGTGCGACGGCAACCCGCACCAGAGCCGCCCTCGCAGGATAGCGTCCCGCAGCACCCACAAGGGCCCTCTGCACCGCAGTTGCCGATCGACCGTAAAATTCTCCAGGATCCAAGTTCCTACCTCGAGTCCGAAGACCAGCCCACTCTGCCTCTCAGCCTCACTCCGAGCGTCCGTTTACCTTCTGCAGATAACAGTAGGTATGCCCGTTCCCGCCCCAAACCGCCCAGTCTCTCGCTCTGTCCTCCTCCGCAACGCAGTGAGCTGCCCGCTCGTTCGTCCGTGGATATCTCACCGCGCACGCCATCGAGGTTCGCCATCAGCCGCATTTCCAAGATCGCAGCTGGCGGTGAATGGTCGACGTTTGGGAGGAAACGCCAACACCGAGATGCAGGCGTCGGCGGTGCTTCAGAACCCTCTCCGGGTAATTTCGAGAGCACCTCGCACTCGCCTTCTCCTATGAAGGAGGGTCAGCATCTTGGCAACGACAGTACGACATCCATCTTCACGCCGAGTCGTATCACCAATCTGTCCGTCTCGCACAGGAACCAATCCAGTGCTGGCACGAGATCACCTCGACATTCGCCCGACATTCACTTCAGTAGCAGACGTTCATCTCCGACGGACACGATCTCGTCCAAATGGCATCCGCGAACGCCACAAGGACCATCTTCGCCCATAACTCCAGTAGCAGCTCACGGGACATCTTCGGTGTCGAATTTAACGATCCATGTAAATCGTGAAACAGCCATTGATTCGCCCCACACATTTGGTCATCCGACACCCACTGATAAATCCGTAGAATTTTTTGCATCCTCACCACCTCCCCTTCCTCCCCTTGACCACCCAGAGTTGGCGGCTGCACTTGCTTCGCGTCGACAGTCGACGTCTAATACTTTGCGCGATCGATCAAACACACTACCGACAAACCGTCGTTCGCCACGCAAAGAAGATTTATTCCCCTCGCTGTCTCTCCGACTAGCAGGCTCGGTTCCTCATCGATCTAGCCTTCCTCAGACGATGGCAGGGCCATCCGAGACTCGGTCGTCCGACCGACATCGACGTGCGAGGACGGTCTCTGCGGGCACACGGCGACGACGAACGAGCGCGGACTGGAGTTCGTATCAGGCGAGTGTAGGGGTGACCTCGCCCGCCAACCAAGCGTGGCCCGCAGAGGTCTCGCGCGAAATATTGAGACTCTCCTTTCGGTCCGCTGCTGCCGAGGATGCTCCGGGGTCCTCAGAAAGACGTAAAGTGTCAACACGTGGGAAAAGTGTGGACCCCGTTCGCAGGTCTAATCGGGGCGCTGTTTCACCTTCGTTTCTACCTTTTCCTCATCCCTCCCCGCCAGTCACTCCTCCACCGTCGTCCACAGCGTCCGCGACGCTGCCAGGTGAGCCCGACCATCGCTCATAGCGATGTCAACTAACGCGCGATCTTGGCCCAGACGGGAGGTACAAATCTCACTCTCTTCAATCTCGCCTTAGAAACCTCACCGGCAGCCAGTCAAAGCGCCCACATAAACCGACGATGGCCGAGGTCAAGCGGAGCTTATCAGCCGTCGAGTCACGCAATGGCCGACACAATGGGCACGGTGGCGTACGCTATCCCTCTTTGGGATTAGGCGACCCTGCCCAGCCAAAAACATCCCCAGCAGCGCCATCATTCGATTCCTCTTTTGCTCTCACACCATCACGATCGCTGCTCTCTGGCCCCATGCCTTCCTCTGGGGAACCCTCCACCCCCACGCCTGCGCCTAGGCAACTGAGCGAAAAAAGCAGAGGAAAACGCAAAGCAGAAGACAACATCGACCTCACTCCCCCAGAACAAAAGAAGGAAGGACAACGTGCAACATTTCTTCTTCCCTCTGAGCCTCGAAGTGAGTATCATTCCCATTCGTTTCCGTCGGACCCGCTCTATCAGCCCTTGCTGAAACGGAAACAAAGGTCAGCGAATCTCAGGGTCTTCGCACGCTCCGTCATCGTACCAACGCAAGCGCGCTCGCTTGTCGTCGACCTCTCCTTTTGCTACTCCTGTGCAATCACGACCATCGTCGATGCATGAGACGCCCCGGTCTGCGAATCGCAGTCACCACTTTACGTCTCTTTCGAGCAGCACCGGCGCCCACATCGCTCCACCCCGCACACCTTCCACTCGTTCCCGTCAACCTCCTGCCACACCCAGCACGAACAGAAAACACGAACGACATCAATCCATGTCCCAAATTTCCATTCCTATAAGCGCAATCGTATCACCACATGCGCCATCCGTCAGCCGGTCAACCAAGTTTCATATGCGAGATCCGAGAAAGCCTCCGAGAAAGCCAAACGATACACCCTGGGGACTACGATTCGCGACAGAAGACGAACCGGGTTCGCCAATACAAGCGTGGTGCTTTTTCATTGGGTTCTTGTTATTTCCTGTTTGGTGGATAGCCGGGCTTTTCCTTCGTATACCGAGGACAAGAATTGCTGGGGACGTCGATGCCGAAAAGGGTGTCACCATCGACGACCCCCAAATCGAACATGGTGAGTTTTGTTTCGCTCTTGTATCCCGTTGGTAACCAACTCTCCCATGCCAGATGCGAGAACATGGCGGTTCCGATGCCGTGTGATGGCGGCCTTGTCTCTGTTTACATACGTTCCGTTTATTGTCCTCATCGCAGTTTTCGTGCCAAGATAGCGATAGCAAGCAAAGTGTCTTGTCGTGGCAGTCTTGCATCGCAAATTAATGGACAGCACAAATCATTTTTTTTTTGATAGACTCTGCATAATCCAATCATTCCTTGACTCGACCGCTCGTTTTTGCAAGTACTGTTTATAAACTAGTCTTATACCCCGACCGTCGCCTTGTTGTTTGTTGTGCTACTAGTAGAGCTAGTACATATGTATGTCATGTCATGTCGATGCTTGCCAAACAAGTTGCTCTCGACCAATGGACAACCAAACTCCAGATGAGTTCCTCGACAGCATCGAAGGCGAAATCTCCTTTTTCCGTTCCGTCATGCGCGCCCGCCCCGTCGGCATACACAAGCACTTTCACGTCCTCGCCATCCGCAACGCCATCCACAACGACACTGGCCGCGTCATCCCCACAGAAACGATCTGGGCCAAACTCAGAACCTGCTACGACCTCGAGGCACTCGAGAACGCGGTACGACGTCGCCCTCGCATCCCGGTCCCCTCCCCACTCACAGCCCGCCCCCACAGGAATCCGACACCGTCGACAACTCGGGTCCCTACCCCACTGTGATTCCCTCCCCATCGCCCTCGGAAAACCTCTCCCGGCACCCCTATTTCCGAGACGAGTTCTCCCTGCCGGCAGACGAGACGTTCGACTCGCTCGTTGCGGTGCGCCGCGTCCGCGCTACCGCCTCGATCCCTTCGTCCACGCCCGCACCCTCCCCGCGCCAGGTAAGCAAGACACGCAAGTCCAAGGCGCCGAAGCGGAACAAGAACAGGGCGGACATGGCGGGGCTCGTTGGCGGGGACAGCGACAGCAGTGCGTTGACGCAGGAGAGCGGGGACGAGGCTGCGTTTACGCCGCGGGAGAGCGTCGTCACGGGGACGGATGCGGGGACGGACTATGAGGACGAGGCGGAGGTGCAAGAGATTTCGCCAGGTTTGTGGTATGCCCCTTATTTAGGGGTGGTCGTGACGATTTTTTCAGCGTCGGTCCCACCGAAAGCGGGCCGTGGTCGTACCTCAACAAAAGGGAGGGGTGGAGGAGCAGGAAGAGGCAGAGCAGGGTCAACAAGTCTCGGTCGTGGTAGTGGTAAGAAGAGAAAAAAGTAGACGGATCACGCTGTACATTGGTAAAAATTATTTGCATGACAGACGCTACTAGTCCGTCATCATCATATCAGATCTGCCAGCTCTCTGGCTGCGCCGCTCAGCAACAAAACCATCTATCCTCGCTTTCAACTCTAGATCTGTATGTCCAAGTCGAGACGGCACAACACACATACACCAGACAGGCTTACCTGGAACGACCTCGCTGATCGTAAGTGGCACTCGGTTGAATGGGTCCTTGGCGTCCGACAAAAGGTGTGACTTGATCGTGGCGCGGTCCACAATTGCCCGGGAAGACGGCAAAATGACGGGGTCCCGCATCAACGTGAACATCAATGGATCTACGCCCACAGCATATGGATTCAGTGGTTGCAAGAACAAGAAAGACCCTTACCCAAAAATTCTTCAGGAACCTCCCCCAGATCGTCCTCCGCCTCGATTAATACTTTCGCTTCCTCGACCTTGACGACGAATAAACGTAGCTGCTCGAGATCAGATTCCGGCTTTAAAAGAATCTTCCTGCAGCGCTCGATAGCCATTTCAAACAGCTCCTTCTTGTAACTGCGCCCGTCGTTGGCGACCGCACGTGCAAACTCGTCCCGGTCACTCAAGTTCAGATACACTTGCAAAATGTCGCTCAGCAGCTGCCTCGGGTCAAATTGGTACTTTCCGGGTTCCTTGACGCGTAGTTCTCCGCATTTGGGGCCGACAAGTGCTTCCAGGTTATAATCCAACATGGCAGCGAGCTTGTCCACGATTTCAGGCATCATGAAGGGCGCTTTGGTCTCCGCAGTAAAGTCCCTCAGCAATCCCACAGTCGATTTACCAAGGGTGGTATAACTGGACGCATGACGCTCCAACCCACGGAGCGTACTTTCGCGTTCGCGCCGGTATTGCGTAGGGCGAGCTGCCCATGCCGTCTGATCGCGCATCTCTGTCTGGATGTTGTGGATCTGCGTTAGTTCGCTCAGGGACTCGTCCATGAGGTAGGTGACGTCGTTGATCATCAAATTGACGAAGCGAACGAATTTTTCGACGTTCCTAATCAAAACTCGTGAGCACAATGGATCACCCTGAGGCTAAATCTGATCCTTACAGCGCTTCTCCACTGAGCGCTTCCCGGTGAACAGGGTTGCCCCAGACCGCCTTGAGGATGTACGCAATGTTTCTCCTTCAGGGATACCGTCAGAACCCGTCATCTCGGAGAACGACGCAGAGCTTGCCGTGCATCTAAGGAATTGTTTGCACATCTAGAAATGACCTCATAACAGGACTACGAAGACTCACTAAATTTATCATAGAACTGTGAGCTTGCTCCTGTTTGTTCAACCTCTGTTCGGAAGACCGTCTCAGAATCATAATGGAATTACAAACGCCAAAGCATCATCACCGATGTAGAAGTGTGTCAATGCGGGGACGAGATGTTTCAACGCCAAAGGATGGCTGTTGAGAACTCCGCCCAAAATTCCATTTCGTTCATTCCCGTATGGCAAAACACCGTAAAACATGGCCTACGAAAAGATTAGCCTTACTCAGAAGGAACATTTCACGTGCACACTTCGTTGATCTTTGATTTAAGAAACGGGTTCTTAATGTACCAGGTTGATGTCAAGAAAGTAAGAGCGAACGTGACTAATTCGTCTTTTCCGGACAGATCCAAGCTATTTGGCGAGTTCCTGAAACATCCGTCCACAAAGATGTGTCGTGAATGTTGGAAGAACGACGTACCGAGTGACGAAAAGGAAAAATTCCACTACATCTTCCAAGATATACTCTGGAAGCACCCTGAACGACATGGGAACTTCTTGGGGAAGGGGTAATCTGCCAAACGATCAGCAAGTACCTCTACACACGCAAACCGAACATACTCGACTGGGGGTGTAGGATGCAGACCTTTGGGTTCAGCTCTTCGTATCAACCAGGTCGAGACAAAATTGGTAAACCCAATGTATCGCAAAATAAAGTCTGGCTCGAGCAGTTGCACTCGGAACGCCAACTGTTGCGCTTGAATTTTTGCCATCTCCGTCTACGTCATGATACATGCGGTGAAAGCCGAGTATCCCCCTAGAATGAATATGCACACCTTCATTTGGTTGAGGGCCGCTTCCATCCGTGCATGGAAGGGAGACTAAAAAGCATGTGGATATCGAATAACCGAGGAATGGGCGGGACTAACACCTATCCAAGAACCATCGCCGTTGATCATATCATGCTGACGCTGCAGTTCGTCCTGGTGCTTTGCGAAATCGTCATAGGTCTGCGCGGTTCGAAGGTAGCCATAATGACCCATGGCATTACAGAGATAAAAAATTTCGGAAATAAAGTTGGGTGTTGCAGCTGTCCCATGGATAAAGCACTACCAGATTGGCGAAATTGAAGCGGCCTACCTTTGCTTCTGTTTGCTTCTGCCCATTGTCCCGCTTCCTCTGACGTAGCTTTAATCCGAGTCTCCTCACTTACATCAATACGATTCGAAATAGCAAAATAGAGTGGGTCAATACGATCCATCTTCGTGGTCGGTCAGGTTTAGCAACTAACAGATCTAATATGGCCAACCTTGGAGTATCGGGCGTCAATAAAAGGCTCTGCAAAGCCAAGAAGTATACTCTGCAAGTTGACCACGAAGCTGTCGCTTGCAACCGTCACTGGGTCCACCTAAAAAGCATTTGTCAAAATGTAGTAAGAAAGACGGTGGATGCCATGTACCTGCATCCCGGCTCGCTTAATGTTCAGCTTGACGGCGGTAGCAAAGTACCCTAATACTGCCTCCCTGGACTGGGGGGATGCTCGTACGAGAGTGTTGAATATTTGAAAGAGTGACGACTGGGGTCAAAGATTGTTATTGCTGATCTTTCGCTTGTCATGAACTACTTACCTGCAGGCTTTTCACTGTACCTCTGAGACTCGCGGTAGAGGACTCGACATCGTTCCGCGGACGTTGAGTGGGTTCAGAAAAATAACTTTGCGCGATACTAGGCTGTGATGACCGTCATGAGCTGATTCCGGCAGGCATACGCTTCACCTTACCCATTCCCTGCTGAACACCCCGAGTCGACAGAGAGGGCCCATCAATGATACTGTTTCAAATGTAGAAGCCGTAGCGTGAGGTGGATTCCACTCATCCAACCTTGTCAACATAACCGCTATGCTCTTGATTGAGACAAGTGCTTCCAGGCCACCTACTACGCCTCGCCAGGAAGAGTCACTCCCTGCTAATCCCTCGGGTCTAAAAAGCGATGGGTGGAATAACAGCTGTCGTACGACCGGTCCAAGCACGCCATCGATTTCGTTGTCCGGTTCAAACCGACGAGCAAGATCCTGGAGAAAAGGATCGACTTCTGTTGGAGAGAGGGCACAATCCGGGGAGGATATGGTCGTCAATGGGGTGGAGAGGGCAGACAACGACAATAAAGAGGCAATTAATTCGGACGGACCAGGTTCTCGCCTGTGTTATATAAGAAGAGGGGTAGTGCATGATACATGGCCAGACACGCACCCTGCGGGTTGGGGAAACATCTCTGGATCTTGGAGAGTGAAGCCTGCGTAACTGATGACGAGATCTCGCATCTTTTCTAAAAGAGCGGACGCTTGCCGCGTCTCGTTGACCGGATTCTATCGAACCACGAGTGAGCGTTCTGAACATAAACCATCAAGCACTCCAACCTTCTTCAGGAGGTTCACTTTTGCGCTATTGATGCGTTTCCAGCAACCGACCAAATACTCGTACACAGTCACTTGGGAAGGGAGAGATGCAAGCACGGGAACGTAATCCAAGTCATCACTGGACGAGGGTTTCTAATAGATAGCATGAGCGCAACAACTGAACTCACGACATTGCTTGAGGGTCCAACTCTAAGCGAGCTATAATAAGGCGATCGGAGATGTCCCCGGAGAGGTTCATGGCGGAGGCTGTTCGTGCCTTGGTTGAGTTGTATAAAACGAGAGGGAAAAGCCACTCACGGTAACCTTCTGACATGAGCTCGGCTTCGAGGCCCTTGAGCCATACGATATCAAAGTTGCTACGTTCCGCTATTGAACGCTAGTGACTGTGAGATGTCTGAAGCGACAAAATGCGATTGCACGTACCCTGAGCGTAACTTTGAATATCTGCGTCAGTGTCTCATCTTCCCAGGTTTGTATGTCAATCTTTGTGAGCGGGATTGACTTCCTCTTGAGTGGCACAGAAGGGATCGGCGTCGATGTCTGATGAACAGCCGGGGGAGTTGGGCTTGGTTTTGGCTGGGCCAACCTAGGTGCTGGCGCTGGCGGAGGTGTCGCGTCAGGCGATGAGGTACTCGACCGTCCGACCTGCAACTTTGCAAGACGCTTTGCTCGAATCTGGGGTGTGATTCAGCGTCAGCAATTCGGGTGAGCGAGACAATCCGTACCCGGTCGGCGTCGTCCTGAGGGTCAGCCATGTGGTGGTAGTAAGAGATGAGGGTTATGCACGTGATCATCCTTGACCATCATCATGTTCTTGAACCTGCTCGCGACGGCGCGGTCGTTCTCGACGTCGGCCATAGCCAACTTTCCAAAACTAAAGACTCACAGCGGGGCAAAAAAGAGATGGCGCGCCGTTGCCAGCGGTGAATTTAAACGAGTTCGTCTTCATGCCAGAGCGACTCGTTGGACTAATTAACTTGCGGCTGCCAGGCTCATGCCAATCATTCGCACAAGAACGTATCCAAGAGACCTGCACGCAAAAACAACCTCGCTCAGACGGCCTACTCTAGTCATTCCCAGACCGTCACCCTGAAAAAATTGCTCCCGTATGCTTGAAGGTCAGTTGTTATACTATGTCTCATTGAAATCTCATCACCTCCATGTCAGGCGTTACCCTCTGCATGTAATCTAAAGCTAGAAGTCTATCCATAGATTAATTGCGCTCTTCTACCCCTACCTCGTCCATCGCATTGCTCTCGGCGTGCTCAAGCGCCTCGACGGATTGTTTCGCACCACTTCCACCGAAGAATTCGCGAATGCTCCGTTGTTTGGGGTCATGTTCTACGATTCCCTTTTGACGCTTCTTGCGAACGGTCGTCAGGAAGGATGAAGTGCGTTCTGAAAATGGAGACTCACGACGTTAGAAATGTGCTCGTGTCGATTCACATCGGTCACCGAGACAATCAACGGCGGTAGGTTCTCGAGTTCATCGATTGTTTGCGTTACGTGAGCGGTAGACTGCACACGCTTGGTCAAACGCATCGATCAAAGGAGAGCAGATATCACCTTAGGTTGTACAGAGACTCTGGTCCAGGCGGTATTCAGTAAGCCTTTGTAGTCTTTGCTCGGCAACCCTCCATCGTCCCGCTTCAACAGGGCGGGTACCAGTTCACTAATGCAGACCCCGTGGCTGACAACGGCAACATGCACGTCTCCGCCACCCGACGAAATTGCACGGGAGAGGTAGGGCTTCAGTACCTGATCGTGAATGAAGCGTTCTGCCCGTGCAGCAACGTCGTCCAAACTTTCTCCGTTGGGAAACTTCTCATGCCGCTTGAATAAAAATGGGTATTGACCATCCCTGTAATGATCCTCGAGCGATTTGTTAGCGATCTGGCGCAGCAGCCACGGACGACCCTCGGCGTCACCAAAGCATTTTTCTCGGATGTCTCGATCTACTTTAAAAGACGGCTTTGGATCAAGCTGGCCGTTAAGGAGAGCCACAGCCGTTGCATGGGCGCGCTTTAGATCTGAGGTGATGATGGCATCGAGATGGACATTGGCATAGGATTCACCGAGCGCTTTGGCTTGCTGTGGGGGTTGAGATGAGGAGTGAGTGAAAGGAGGGGATCCGTCGTGCTCACTCGTACGCCTGGTACATAGCTGGATTGGTCAAGCTCGGGTGTTGCATGTGTGCTAGCTCACCGAGTTCGCTCAGCTCAGCGTCCTTGTGTCCCGCCCAGCTTGGTTTCTAGGCGAGGTGATAAGTTTCGTAGATAACCCGGGTGTGATGGTACTTACGAGGTTGTCGAGAGACTCTCCGTGTCTGATCTATGGTCGATATTAATGAGCAGATGGCGAGTGAACCATAATGTACTCACAAAGGACACGACGAGCATGGCCGTGAATGTGGTCGAATGTGAGTCCTTTGGCTTAAGTAATGATCCCATTAGTTCATAGCACTCCTGGACTCCAAGCGTGATCTCCAAGTCAGGCCGATTCCAATACCGACCGTCCTTGTCGAACGTGTTGCGGGTATTTATTAGATCCTCGTTGGATAGCTCTTATTATAACATAGTAGCAATCGTCTACCCAATCGATGCTCTTCTCATTCGGCCATCTCTTCTGGTGGAGGGGCCTGTAGCTCCTTGTCCGACATCATCGACGTGGAGGAACATGCGTGCTCCTTGAAATTGAGGATATTATTGTAGTTCATCACTGGAAAATGACCGACGTCGTTCGAAGTTTTGAATACTTCCATGTCAACGATCTTGCCGGTCTCGCCGTCCACGCCCCACGAGTGCTCTCCGTTTCACTCTTGGCCCCGTCGTTCCGGACGAGCGTTCGGGGGTTGTCTGTGAATGGCTCTGAACGGCCAACCTTTGGGACCCGTCATGCTTCTCGCCTTTGCGTGCAGTCCGACGCTGATGGCCAATTCGGTCACACCACCAGGCGCAAGGATACGGTTGACGTACACGTTATGCGCGATGGGGAAGGCCTTGGTGAAATTGCAGTCTATTGTTGAGGATGTCTTTTGAAGATCCGCAAAAGCGAATTAGGGTTGGTCGGCAGTGTGGCCGACCAAAGGAGTAAAATACCTGGATGAGGTCAAGTCTTGGACAACATTGGATGAACAAGAGTACATACCCGTGTCCTATGTTCTCTGTGCGGAAAAGACTGCATCCGGTGCCCACGTCGAACTCCCAGAGGCGGTTCCTTTGGAAGCTCATGACTTTTGGCCATTTTATGTTCTAGTGTACAGCGCGATTCCTCGATCAAGCTGCCGCCGTCTTCTCTTGATATTGAGTCTTGACGTACTTGTGTCCATTCTCTTCCGTTCGAACAGCAAGACGACGTATGAGATCAGACCAGGGGTGACGAGCTTGGTCCCAACCGATGCTTTGACGAGTGACATGTTCTTTGCTAGTTCAGCTGAGCTTGCCGTCGTCTTGAACGCCAGTAGAGGATCCAGAAACATTTTGGGCATCAGAACTTGTTTTTGTTCGAAACCAGGCTCCCGGTGGTCATTCAATGCAAAAGGCACAATCAATCAAGTCTCGTGTCCTGCGGTTCGGTCGAAGGTTGTGTAATCCAATGTGTATAAGGTCCGCCCCTTTCACTGGTCGTCATGGTCAACATTTACATGCGTAGCAGGGGTCAATGGATTCATGCATTGGCGGTTCCAAAGGAAGATATCAAGAGGCTGTTCTTGGTACCAAAGGGGATCTCCTCGACAGTGCTGGACCAGAACACACCCTTGTCGACTATGACATCAACTCAGTCACCAACCTTGCTGAATCTTATTTTTTGTCCCTGATGGTACTATTCTTGTGTGTCTAGCCATCCTCTACTAATCCTATGCATTTCAACAGGACCTTACCGCCTTGTCGATGACGAATGGTCAGCTGACGACGTCACTGCATCTGCGACTCACGCCGGCATAATTTTCGTAAAGATGTTGCTCGACGTGATAACCATTCTTGTGTGATCACGAACGATGAAATATATGACGCTGCCCATATCATTACACATTGCAAGAGCACAGCGGTATTGTTCTCAATTTTGTTGAAAATGTATACCTAGCGCTAATGTTTTTCTCCAGTACATCCGTTTCATCATTTCAGAACGGGGGAATTTGTATGGGCTTCAACACGGAAGTGAGGCTGGTTTAAAGATTGATTTTGTTCAGAATGGTATGCTTCTAAGCAAGGATATCCATGATCGATTCAGTAGAGGATATTGTGCATTTTTGAAGGTGTGCAAACTTCCTTGGTTATTGCCTTCTGAAATGATGGGACTGCTTTTCCGAGACTCCCAGCTTTGCCTTTGATGCCTCTGACATTCCAGGGGCTGGTGGATTCCCCACTCCACACACTTCCCGCACGACAATGTAACACGTCAGAGTGCCACAGCGCGAGTATCCTCCGCGGGCCGATGTCCGAGTTGATTGGTACACTCAGAATGTGCCCCCAGCATTCTCCTGGATTACATGTATGGTGTCGCTATTATCAATCAGTGGGCTACTGAGGAGATCCGGAATACTTTGCTACGTGACCGCCACAACATTATTTCCACCATTCTATCTGGTGCACCATCCCCACTTTCTGAAGATGAAGACGTTCAATCAGACGACTCGAGTCCCTCCGAATATCTGTCTTCAGAGCCCTCTCAGGCTGTAGACAAGGCTTTTGCTTTCTCGGCCCTCGGCCTATATCAAGGGCTATCCACCCGGGACAACATTTGCTACGTTGTGTCAGAAACAGGAAGAAGAAACTCAAAAACGTTTGCATCGAGCTGCTCAAGAAAAGGTTGAAGGGTGGTTGGGATTAAATGACTTGGACGTTGCCACTGCTTTGTGGACCCGATAGCGGTGAGGGATATTCAGGAGTCTATTTCAGCAAGAGCATGTTGGCGGACATGTGCATGAGTAGCAAACCTTGATGCTTTGCTTGCCTGACCTGACATTTCGACTGCTATCGTAGTACCACCCACTACTGTGCGACTTGCAGAATTACACTACTCTCCAAGGCCTTGGCAGCTGGCACACTTTTTTTAACGGAGTGTCACCACATTTACGAACTCGTGATAATGGCATCATCATCAGCGAGTAAATGATCAGATATCGTCGGTAACCACGGCTGACCCTCGGTGTCACCGAAGTGTTGTTCTCGGGTGACTCGATCCACTTTGATGGACGTTGGCATAGGATTCATCCAGCGTTTTGGCTTGCTGTGGGTGCTGCGATGGGCGATGGGGGGTGAGCGGAGGGAGGTGACCACCCGTACACCTGGACATGCGCAAGATACCTCACCATTGACCAAACCAAAGTACACGATCCGGTAACAGGAGATAAGTACGTGTTCCGCATCGTCATCATCAAGTCGGTAACCTGGGACGCGGAAGGAAATGCCACAGAAGGGAGAAGTAATCGACAAACCAGCCAGAAGTATCGGGGTAGGACGGCAAGCTTCTTTGCGACGGCGCTAGATGGCAAGGACAATGGATGGCTAGTGATGCACTGTGCACTCTAAGACATGCTGATCATTGAGGCGTCGTTGATGAGCGGGGGACGAGCTTCGTTTTGGGATCCTTCAGTTGTAAAAAATTTCTTTGAAGTATATTACGACGTTCTCGCTAGGACAACTTCATTCAGCATAAGGTCGCGTACAAATAAGCAGGCATCGCAGGGCAAGGTACGTCACAGAACTAGCGCGTCATCAAGTCAGTATTAGCAGTTGTATACGCCGAGGAATAGTTGATAAACAAGCACTATTTTCACGATTCAGGTTCATCGTCATGTACAGTGAACAAACAAATGAGCAGAACACATACCTCTGACAAACCTGAACACACCCTTCATGAACGCCCCTTCGAGTTTCTCCCACACTGGAGACACTTGGGGAGGGTGTTCCATTCTGTGTCCTTGAAGACGTGCACCTCGAGTTGAAGCTGACCAAAAGGTAGCGGTTCGCCATGAAAACCATCAATAAACACATTGACTGGAAATTGTTGTCCTCGATATCGATTTTGAACACTAGGCTGCGGAATCGATGAATATGTTTCTTTCTGGCAGCGTCAACTACATTCGTAACTGATCGGATAGTAGATACGGGGCTGTCGACCGCAACTCGTCAGTTTTGCGGATGAGTCGGATTTGGATTTGAAGCGCCGTGCTCACTTCTTTCCCTAGAGCTCACAAGGATGCGTTTAGCCCGTCGACGATGTACACGCTGCGTGCGCTGATAGAATTCAACGGCCACGAGTTTACCAACGGATGTGCTATTTTCATGATATTGGCTTCGGACACCAATAACTCGTCAGACACCAGATGTTAGGTGAACGCTCAAGAAAGTCGACAGACGTACCGAACGAGACATGCACATCCTTTGGGAACGATACATTCCAAACCGCATGTCCATTTACCATCTCTCATGACTCCAACACGCCCGGCATGACAGGAGCACTCAATCCACTGGTCTTTGTATTAGGCCATTGTATCAAGGGTCGGAGCCAAAGGAAGCGGTATGCAGCTTACGGATCAAGCGATCGGCCTCGTCGAATGGACTTGGATTAGCGAGCACAGTGCTTACAAAGGACATTGGCTTGCGCGTCCTTTGGTTATAATTCCGTTCCCCTACTCTTTCCCTACTCCCATCATCATCAATGGCATCCAACACCACCGCAGAACGCGAGACCCAGCTCTTGTCCATAGGCCAGCAATGCTCCGAGGAGTCGTGTCTCCTTGTGGATTTCCTTCCATTCAAGTGCCAACATTGTTCAAAGAGTTTCTGTGGGGAGCACTTCCTCGTCGCAGCACATCGCTGTCCAGAATACGACGAGAGCAAGCACAATCGCGTCGCCCCGAGTTGTAGGTCGTTCGCTCTTAATCGTCACCTCGCCTGCTCACATTCATCCCAGGCCCACTATGCAATACCCCGGTTGCTATACCCCCAGGAGAGGATCCCAACATTCGTATGGAACGTCACATCAGTACAGAGTGTAGCGTCATGACGGGTCGGTCTGGCAGGGCCAGATCTCGGCCCGTGTGTGCACGAGGCAAATGTGGAAAGGTTCTCTATGCACCAATCTCTTGTGACGTGCGTATCCACTCTGCTATTCCATGCCAGATAGCCTGAAGCAGCCTACAGGCCTGCAAGAAGCAGTACTGCCCTCAGCATCGCTTTCCGAAGGACCACAGCTGCTCGAGTCTGACATCGACCGTGACAACTTCTGCTTCCCATTCGCAAACCAAATCTTCATCGGCAGGTTTCAAGCTCCCTGTAAAGATTGCCCCTGTGCAAACGTCCGAGGCGCCCAATGCTCGTTCCCGCCCTCTGCCGTCGTCGTCCGGTGCTTCGAGACCTTCAAATCTGGCCGCGTTGAACATCCCCTTCTCCAAGACTGATCGGTGAGTCAAATCTCGGCCCTCTCGTTCGGTAAACACTCATAACCTATTAGCATATCTTCTTCCCCCACATCTCCACTCAAACGTACCTCACCGTCACCATCGCCCATCACATGTCGAACACCTTTCGACTCGCAAATCGCGAAACTTTTGGACCCGTTATCATTCATTCCCCCTTCCATCTTTTCCACGGCGTAATCCACTCGACCCCATTCTCAGTCGCGCCAAGGCGGAGAGAGAGAGCAGAAGAAAGGCCATGTTGGAACGCGCGAAGAAGGGGGTAAGTAATATATTCGAGTAGCGTACTTGCAAAAGTGCTGACGCGACGACAGCTCTTGACAGAGCAGGAAAAGTTGTTGCTGGCGGAGGAGGAGGCACAGCGTGCCAAGGAGATGTCTTCAAAGACAGACAAGGAGTGTAGTCTTATGTAGCTTACTTTGTGTAGACGACCTAATTCTTCACGTGATCACCCCAACTTGCTACAACACCGTGATGCTAGAATCTGAAGACGACTCGGCGACCGTGCTCGGAAAGCGAGAGCGAGACGGACAGAACGTTGTATTACCCACTGCGGATGACGACCAGAGTGACGAGGACATCGGGCCAATGCCCATGCCGTCCAATACGAATGGGGCCATAAAGAAGAAGCGAAAAGGTGAGCGTGTCATGTCTGCTTGTGCTCGGAACACACCTCTGAGCCCGTGTTAGTCCTTCCGCACGAAAAGCTATACCTCGAGCATCTTCCGAATGCAGACCAATACTACCAGTCTTTCATGCACCGGGACGCGCTCAACTTTTGCGTCATGACAAAGTGCGTAGTGGGAAGGAACGTTAGCAACTATGCTCACGCGTGTCACAGGACCGATTTCCTCATCACTACATCCATCGACGGTCACCTGAAACTGTGGAAGAAACAGGAATCTGGAATCGAGTTTGTAAAACACTTCCGAGCTCACGCATCACCGATCGTAGGTGTTTCTGTGAGCGCAGATGGTCAGTTGTTCGCCAGCATCTCCGAGGATGGGTCTGCAAAGGTCTTCGACGTCGTCAACTTTGGTATGCGTCATTCCCTTGCCTTGGTTTGCGCTGAAATCAGTCCGGAAAAGACATGATAAATATGTTGAAGCTTGGTTTCGTGCCCCATGCGTGTTGTTGGGTGCACAAACGTGGTCAGGCTCAAGGGCTGCTAGCAATGTGAGCCCCTGCGCGTTCCCTCGCGTCGTTGGGTTGCTTACACTCCGGTCAGCTCAGAACAATCATCTGGTGTAATTAGGATATACGATGGCAGAGGCGACGAGAAACCTCTTATCTCGGTCGACAAACTGCATCGTTCACCCGTTCATCTAATGGCTGTAAGCTTAATTGCTTCTAACCTCGATCAAGTATTCAATATTTTACAGTATAGTGACCGATACGACACGGTTATATCCGCGGATGAAAATGGATTTGTCGAGTTTTGGAAACCCATTGAACCCTTTGAACTACCAAAGAACATCTCCGGCATGTGGTCATTCAAGAGCTCGACCGATCTGTACGAGTTCAAAAAGGTATATCTGCTCTCGATCAGAGGCTCCATAACTCACGTTTTCTAGGCTAAATCAATACCTACATGCATTACCCTCTCCCCGGATTCCAACTCGTTTGTGACCTTTTCACTGCCTGACCGCCAGGTTCGCATATTTTCGTTCCTGTCAGGGAAACTAACGCGGAAATACGACGAATCCCTTGCCGCGATCCAAGAGATGCAACAAGCAGGGACCGGCGTATACAAGGTCGAGGATATGGAGTTCGGTCGACGCCTTGCAGTAGAGCGTGAACTCGAGATGCCCGGTCCGGACGGACGGATACCGGGGATGTGGAGCAATGTTATATGGGACGAGAGTGGCGCGTTTATCATCTACCCGACCTTGCTTGGAATTAAAGGTTCGGTCTCAGTGGGTTCCGGTTGCAATGCTTAACGTCCTTCTTTAGTGGTAAACACGGTGACGAATCGTGTTTCCAGATTGCTGGGAAAGGACGAGGCTGTCCGATGTATGAATCTTACGGTGTACCAGGGAGCACCTGCTAAAAAGGGTCTTACAACTTTGGCCATGGCTGCATCTGCGAATCCTATTCTAGCCAATAAAGCCACTCGTGACCCAACACTCTTCTGCACAGGCTACAAACGTCAGAGGTTCTATCTTTTCACGCGCTCAGAACCAGAGTATGTTGACAGAACGTTGTACATTGGTGATTAAAGTTGACGACTCTCTGCAGGGACAGCAAACTCAACGATCGAGACGTGTTCAATGAAAAACCCACTCGCGAAGAACAGTCCATCGCGACCGCCTCCGCGGTGGGCAAAGGTGGTCCGTCCCCGCTGGCCAACTCTGCGGTTATCCACACGTCCATGGGAGATATCCACATCCGGCTGTTCCCCGATCAAGCACCAAAAACCGTTGAAAGCTTTGTGGGTCATGCAAGAAGCGGGTATTTCGAGCGCGTTATATTCCACCGTGTCATTGCAAAGTTCATGATTCAAACGGGAGACCCACTCGGGGATGGAACTGGAGGCACATCGATCTGGGGTGGAGAATTCGAGGATGAATTCTCAGACGAGCTCAAACATGACCGGTACGTGGGAAACGTATGCGACAGGCGTAGTTTGGTAACACCACAGCAGACCATACACTGTGAGCATGGCCAATGCTGGACCGAACACGAACGGCTCGCAGTTCTTCATTACCACGACAGCAACGCCGTGGCTGGACAAGAAACACACGATATTTGGGCGCGTCTTTTCTGGGCTCGAGGTTGTTCATGCAATCGAAAACGTCAAGGTAAACAAAGTGGACAAACCATTTGAAGATATCAAAATTATCAACATAGATGTAGATTAGCCGTTTTTGCTTTGATTTCAGAGCGCTACTCTCTCTAAGGTTTCGGTGCGGTGGGTAACGACAACGAACGCTCCTATACGCTCAAGAGCTGACACAAACTTGACCCGAAGTTTCGCCATCATTCTACTTGATGACAGTTCCGCATCTTCGCTAGCGAGAATCTGCGGGCAGGAGAATTTCAGCAATACATGTTCCCTCTCCAAAGTATCATTCGAGGTGTTGCCAATCGCCCATTTGAAAGAAACCGTATAAATATCCAGAGGCTCCCCTTGCAGAAACGATGTCTGGGTCGAACGCGCCGGGACATATGCAACAGGGTAGTCGATCGCCACCGCCGCAAGCGGGATGAGGATATCTTGGGCGAATAACTCGGACAGGGAGAGCACTCGTGCGTCAGGGGACTCGGCCATGGCGGACCTCATGCCATGCAGAGCGTCGCGGAGTGCATCTAGAAGATCGCTCGACTGAGACAGGATGATGATGCAGGCGCGGTGCTGCAAGGACGCATTGCTTACCACCGATGGGCACTTGTCCAATTTGACAAAGACGCACTGCTGCCTGGCTCCACCGAGGAGTACGGTGATCTTGTCTTGCAGGAGCAGGACGTGGACTAGGAACGACTGTGCGGTGGGGGTGTGATGCCAAAACACGACGTCTTTGAACACGACGGTCTTGTCATCGTCATTCGGGCGGTGAATACTGGAAGCGCTGCCAACGCACCTTTTTGCGGAGAGCCAGGAGGAGTGTACCGAACGTATCCGCTGGGTTTGGTGGGCAGACTGCGTCCACTAGATAACCTGTGCTAATGATATCGCCGACGGTGATGAAAACGCTGCAGAAAACGACCGTGTTACGGGACTGACCGGACGCCGTACGCTACCAAGCAGACGTGTAGAGCGAATTCGAGCTGTTTGGTAGTTGAACAGTGCAGCACGCTGATGTTTTTGATTTCTTCCAGCACCAGAACGACGGATGCTCTGAACGAAGTTGTTGAATTACTCATGGGTTGGTGCAACGACCAGGTAAACCAGGCGATCCGTGCCCTGCCGTGAATAACTAAATGAAGGTTACTCATGCACCAGGTGCTCTGTATTGCAATCTCTCCAGCTCCAGCATGTCTTCGTCTGCCTTTCTTATCCATCCGTGTACAGCATAGATGACGTAGGTCAGCAACCCTGGGATACACCACCACACGGTCGTTTGCCATGCCCGACCGAAGTACACAGAGAGCAGTGGGCCAGCAGCAGACCACGCAAACGTTTCCAAGAAACCGATTGCCCGAATGACTCGGCCAGCGATGATGATGTTCCAAGGATGGACAATCAGACTGAGGTTGAGGTGTATGAGAATAGCTATGTAGGCGAGAATCCCGCTCATGTCGAGCGGGGCAGTGGTTTGGCCGGTCCCGGGAGATGGCGGGAAGACGGCGAAGAGCGGGGTTGTCCGGTCTGAGAACATGTAAATGACATACCTGTTACAACAGGGCTCAGAAAGACGAGGACAGACATTGGCTGAAACGACGCACAGCAGGCATGACAGTCCGAGCATCAGTTGCAGAGCGATTCGATTCTGGTTGTTGGACGAAATGTTTTGTTCCTTGAGTCGGTCCACGACTTCTGCCTGTTCTGTGAGCCGGTCAGCATACGCGCACGCGCACATTCGCTGTAGAGACACGTTGCCTTGTTCATCGAGCACTACTCTGCTGCTGTCATGGTCTTCTGACTGAAAGGTAAACGGCGTTCGCTTGCGAATTGCCTGCATGGAGATTGAGATGGTGGTCAAAGCTGAGGATGTGATGACATGAAAAGAGCGGGCGGAGGGCAGAGCAAAAAGGCCATTTCCGTTTGATATTGATAGGGGAAATTTATCCAAATCGAACTTTTGATTATGACCACCACCGACATCGTACCCGGACAATTCCAAGACGCTGCGGAGGATGCGCAGAACAACGATCCACGACAGGGTGGTCATTACATCGACGACGATGAACTTCTCGAGTGGTCAGAGTCAAGCGAAGACGACGACCAACATGATCTTGAGGACGACAGAGTCGAGGACGAGGACTGGGAGTTCGCGGAACGAGGCGAGCTTTTTTCTATCGTTTATCGCTCCTGATGTACGAGGCTGCATGCACATTCAGATTTCACAAAGCAATACAATCGTCTCCGCCAGCACGTCGCTGTCCGTAGTGGCAACGTCCAAGGCATCACCTCTTCCACCAACAAAGACGCTGCAGTGGCGCCGCTCCCTGCAGTCAACCACCCTCGCAATGCGATAATCCACGCCAAAGACAGGGCAGCTACCCAACTCGCAGCACTATCAAAGTATTCCTCAAGGATCTCCAAGATAAACCAGCCATATGCCATGGGCGTGGGCGTCAACAGAAAGGGCCCAAGCTCGTATGCAAACGCAAAAGACAAATCAGATCGAGCTACTTCCGAACAGGTGCTCGATCCTCGCACTAGAGTCATCTTGTTCAAGATGATCGGTCGTGGCCTACTTCAAGAAGTCAACGGATGCATCAGCACAGGAAAGGAGGCAAACGTTTACCATGCACTCACACAAGACTCTGCTCATTTGGCCCTCAAAATCTACAAGACGTCCATTCTTGTCTTCAAAGATCGAGACCGTTATGTTACGGGCGAATATAGGTTTAGAAAAGGGTACAGCAGACACAACCCTCGCAAAATGGTACGCCTATGGGCGGAAAAGGAAATGCGTAATCTAAAGCGTCTTATTACCGCTGGGATATACTGTCCCGAACCCGTCGAGGTCCGAGAGAACGTTCTCGTAATGAAATTTTTGGGCGATCGAGAGGGGTGGTATGTGTCGTTCGTAGATTGTGTCACCATGAATCGTAACCCCGTCCCAGGGCTTCACCACGACTGAAGGATGCAAAGATACCAGCATCAGAGTATCCTTCGTTGTACCACGAATTAGTGCTCAACATGCGATACATGTATCATCGGTGCAAACTCGTACACGCCGATCTATCTGAATACAATCTCCTCTACCACGATGCTCATCTCTATATCATCGACGTCTCTCAAAGCGTCGAGCACGACCATCCGCATGCGTTTGATTTCCTTCGAAGCGACATCAAAAACGTTGAGGAATTCTTCGGGCGCTTTGGCGTCAGGTGTCTCGGACTCAGACGGTGTTTCGAATTCGTTACCAAGGGCCGATTAGAAGATAGCGGATCGCAGGATCACGACGGCGAAGTTCTCCGACGGTGGATCACGGAGGCGGGTGAATCCGCCGACGAGCTCCCTCGAGATGTTGAAGAGGCCGATCAGCCAGGGAATGCCAAGGGTCAAACAACCCACGAGGACAGCGTATTCATGCAGTCTTACATTCCGCGGACGTTGAACGAGGTCTACGACCCAGAGCGTGACATCGATGTCCTCAAGGGGGGCGAGGGCAAGAAGCTGATATATGCGAACACTATCGGTTTGGTGGACTCGGGTACCAGAGAATACGACGTGTACCCCGACGACAGCGAGTCACCAGAGAGCGGTTTCTCTGACAACACGAGCGAAGTGGAGGTCGGAGAAGAGGATCAGGGGCCGGAGCGGAAAGCACCCCGGGGCCATCGGCACGAAGACCGGGAAGCCAAAAAGGTATTTTCCATAATGCCAAGTTGATCGCAATCGGTTGAGCCTCGTGCGCAGGAACGCAAGAAGGCGGTCAAAGCGGAAGCACGGGAAAAGCGGAAAAGCAAGATGCCCAAGGCGGAAAAAAAGCGTAGGATCAAAAATTCTCGTCCTTGAAATAGAACAGCGGTCGTGTGAAGTGGTCCACACGTATATGCTAGGGGGAGGGGGTACATACAAGCCAGACGCTCATTATACACCTTTTGACTTGGACCCAGATTTGCAATAACCCGTACCTATGAATCCGTCACGCATCCGTGGCTGGCATCTGTCACTGTCTTGACATATTTGTGCAGAGTGCCCTGGGTCACCTTGAGAGGTGGGGCTTTCCATGCCTTTCTACGACGTTCCATCTCCGCGGGAGAGATGTGGAGTTCGATGGTGTTGGAGACTGCGTCGACCGAAATCGTGTCGCCGTCTTCCACGAGAGCGATTGGGCCACCATCCTGCGCCTCGGGTACGACGTGACCAACGCAGAAACCATGTGAGCTGCATGCCCGGCCGGATCAGATTTACTTGCATGTATATTTATCCTAAACCTTACCCTCCGCTGAAGCGGCCATCCGTCAGGCACGCAACGTCATAACCTAGGCCCGCGCCCATAATCAAACTAGTGGGTTTGAGCATCTCCCGCATGCCTGGACCCCCTTTGGGACCGAGGTACCGGAGGACGACAACTGTCTTTTCGCCACTACGAATGGCGCCAGTTTCAACAGCGGTGGTGAATTCCTCTTCCGTGTCAAACGTTCGCGCCTTGCCGGTAAACTCCAGTCCTTCCTTTCCCGTTATCTTGGCGACAGCACCGCCGGGGGCAAGGTTTCCCCGCAAAATCCTAGTATTCTGAAGTTTCATAATTAGACCTGACTCATACTTGGCCGATCTCACCGAATGTGTCCAGTGGGTTTGAGGGGGTTGTCAAGTGGACGAATGATGTTTTGATTCGCAGAAAGCTCCCCATACTTGTGAACCCAGCGCTCAAGGTTTTCTCCGAGAGTTTTCCCAGTAACGGTCAAGGTATCTCCGTTAATGTATTTGTTCTTTAAAAGGTAATGGAGGACCTCTGGATATGATTCACTGTATCTTCTCCAAGGGAAAAAAAAAAACTCACTAGGCACACCACCAATTTTGCTAAGATCTTCCATCACATATTTACCACTTGGCTTTAGATCAGCCAAGAACGGGGTGGAATCCGAAACTCGAGCAAAATCATCAACAGTGAGTGTGATGCCGACGGAGCGCGCTATGGCAATCAAATGCAGCACTGCGTTAGTCGATCCGCCGAGGATCATGACCAGAGTCTACTTTTAACAATTTCTTTCGAGGCTGAATCATAACAACGTGTAGGGAAAAAGACCGCACCATTGCATTTTCAAAAGCGGCGCTTGTCATGATGTCCCTTGGCAAAATATTTTTCTCGATCAGATTCCGCATAGCGACACCGACAGAATTGCATTCATCCATCTTATCCGCGGATTCGGCGGGGAAGGATGACGAGCCCGGTAACGTCATCCCGAGAGCTTCCGCAACGCTGGCCATTGTGTTTGCTGTGTACATCTTGGGGGGGTAGTTAGTATCGTGATATATGCAATGATGGGTTGCCACCCACACCACCGCAGGCGCCCGGCCCCGGACAAGCATGCCGCACCGTGTTATAGCGGTACATTTCTGCCTCGGGGGTTTGTCCATCCTGCAGGTACTTTCCGTATGACTGGAAGGCAGAGATTATGTCAAGCTGAGGCTGCCCCTCGCACGAACCCGCACGGATGGAACCTCCATACACCATCAAACCGGGTCGGTTGAGCCTTCCGACTGTATATAGTTAGACATGGATGGACGCTGTGAATGAAGTCACTCACGGGCCATGAGCACGCCAGGCATATTCTTGTCGCATCCTGGAACGACAACCGTGCCATCGAGCCAATGGCCACCAGCGGCAGTTTCGACCTGGTCTGCGATAAGATCTCTTGATTGCAGGGAATAGTTCATCCCCGCTGTTCCATTGCTGATACCATCACTGACACCAACCGTGCCAAACTGGTACCCGATCATTTCGGATGCACATATAGATGCCTTGATGACCTGTCCGAGTTCCAGTAAATGTCTATTGCATCTGTGACACACATGATGAATTTTGCAGTGTTCCGTGTGTTACTGTAAGCAATGCTCACGGATTCCCCTCGTACCTGCAGCAGAGGTTAGAGACGACAAAAAAAGAACACGAATAGGCTACCAGACACTGGCGACGCCAACCATGGCCTTTTGCAAGTCGGATTCGGTGTTGACGCCGTCCGTCGCGTAGAGCATTGCCTGTATATTTATCTGGCTGGTAACACATGGAGGAACTGAGAAGAACTTACTTGACTGGCACCTTGATGCTTCGGCTGGGTAACGATCCTGCTATGACGGTTCATGATGACTGGGTTCTCCTCACATTTTGGACCCAAGCAGGAGAATGACCTTGCGAGCCTCGGGACGGGCCTACGGACATGTCTTGACGCGACTGACGACAGCATGATATGAAATCTAAAGCTGTCAAGAAGTTCAAGCAAAGAAATGGGAGTTTGTTTGCTGAGTCAGCAAATTCCTTAATTGTACATGGGTGACTTCGGCTGGTGCTGCTCTAACACCCGCATACGTATCTCTGTACCGCCTACGTGTCGCATTTTAACAGTAAAATATGTACGGGTACGTACTTTGCAATTCGATGTCACCTCAACAGGCACTTTGAAAATTCTAATAATCTTGTAATGCCGGGGCCAACGGAATCAGTAACATGGATGACGACGGTCGTCGAAACAGAACCTATAGTCACACTGCGGTCACACCCTACCAAGTCACGCCGATCACTGGACGGTATCGCTTTGGAAACCTACTTGCACCGATCCACATGCCTAGGGACTCTTGTGCTCGGGATATGTCGCTTGTGGTCGGCATCTGAATGGCACGGCCCTTCAGAGCGGTGACAACCATGTCACTCGTCCATTACCATCTTGGTCGATTTCACAAGGCTGCTTTTCGTTCAACTTGGCAGTGGGCAATAGCATATTATTATTCTCTAGCTGGGATCTGGTGAGTGGCCCAAGATGGTTACCGGTCTCGTCAGGATCCACCAGAGTGTCTCGCCAAGTTGAGCAGAAAGATAGACTACTGCGCTGTTACCGGAGTGCAGGACCAACCTAGACATATGCGGAAGGCGGGTGACTGCAGCAAAGACACCGAGTCAGCCCCCTCGATCAATCCTATCAATGTTTCACTTTTGTCATACCACAAGGCAAGTCGTTAGAATTTCAAAGGACTACCCCAAAATTCCTGTGCGACGAGAGCAGCTGCCGCGGCTGTTGACGCTCCCGGCTCCCGACGACAACATGGAACTTGAAATCCACTGCTTGTCCTCGTTCGTCCCAAAAAATCCTTCTCTCGGGATCCCATGCGCTGGCCATCGCCGGAACGGGATGAACAACCCCCTCCCAGATTTCAACGACGAATCAGCCCTGGGTTTGAACGACCACTTGCACCGACCAATGAACCACCGGGTGGGTCGGACTCGGCAATATCTCGTCATGGTAAGTGATCAGGGGGATTGATGAGACGAATTAACTGAACCTCGAGAGATAGAACACTCTGAATCGCGGCTGCTTCGGCCACCACACTATGGTGATTTACAACACGAACGACACCGGTCTGCGCCGTTGTATGGCTTGGATGAAGGGTCTTCGTCGAGGGTTGTGTTGCCGCCCGTGAGGGATCTACTTGGAGAGCTGGGAATGTTGTCTCCGAACGAGTATGAGCGGGGGCCGGTGCTGCCTCAACTGCGACTACCGGATGGGCCGGCTGTGGGACCAGTACCGAGAATGGATGAAGAGGGGAGTGAGAGGGCGGCGGACACGAGGAGCAGCCAACAGCGGGGGAAGAGGGGGCGGGTGGACATGGGAGTGGGCGAGGAAAAGAGGGTTGTTCGGAAGATTTACGTTGCGTGTGATTTCTGCAGAGGTGAGCGACGACGATATACACACGATATTGGAGGATGACAACTGCACAGGACGGAAGCTCCGCTGTGACGGTGGACGACCACGATGCTCAAACTGCGAGACGCGATCGCTGGCGTGCAACTACCAGGAGCACCCGCGACGGCGAGGTCCGGGGAGGGCGCCGAAGGGGACACGGCGGGGGAAGAAGGCGGGGAGGAAGAGCGCGGAGGATGCGGACGCGGCAGGACCCTCGGGGGTACCATAAAAGGAGGTAAATATATAATTATATAATAAATAATATAATATAGTTCCGCGGTAGAGATAATAATTTTGAACGAAGTGATCCGATTGGTTCGGTATCTGACGCTCGGCTCCGTTTGTGGTCTCTCTTTTATCATCCCCGCGCCAGCCTCGCCTCGCGGGCAACCCTCGCTCTGTCTCCCCCCCGAGCACGGACGTCGTCCTCACAATGTCGCTCGTCGTCGACAACAGCGACCACATCGACATCCCCGACGTTTTCCATTCCCGCCCTCACATCCGCCCCTCTACCCCCATCATTCACACAACCCGCTACTCCCCAAACGGCATGCACACCGGAACAGCTGGCAACGCCCTCGATCCCCTCCCCGGCCATGCCAGAGGTTACTCCCTCATGGTCGCTGGCCAGCGCACCGGAAAGACCTCCTTTCTCCGTCTCCTCCTCGACACCAGCGACATCTCCCACTCCGCGTCCAAGGACCAGCTCGCCTCCGTCGCAAAGTTCGTCCAGGGCTGCAGCGGTCACACCTCCCACGTTCGCTCCGCCTCTATCAACGTCGACCTCGCCCTCGACCCAAACTCTCACCCCTCCGTCCTCGCTCTCACCCTCATCGACACCCCCTCCCTCGACTTCGCCGACGACCATGCCGCTGAGCGGTCAATCCAAGAAATCATTCGTCAAATCGACTCCCGCTTCGCAGAAGGCATCGAAGATGTCAGTACTCGTTATTCTCCCCTCTCCCCCTCTCCCCCTCACGTCCCCCTTCTAGGACTGGAAGGCTCAGACAGGGGACAACAACATCCACTTGTGCGTTCCCTTGACATGGGCGCTTATGCCCCGTATCTCACAGCTGACCTCCCATCCAGGTGTATATACTTTTTGGATCCCGACACGATCATCCCCCCTTCCGTCCCTGGCCCTCCCGCCCCCCTCGTCTCTAGGGCTCGCACCAACAGTTTCTCCCATACTGATACCGAGCCCGTCATTCTCGAGCCTCCAGTCACCACGAATCCTATCCTCTGCCGTCCAACCCTTCCAGCAGTGGAAATCAACACAATCAGAAGGTTGTCTGCCCGCGTCAACGTGCTTCCCGTGATTGCACGCGCGGACACGTTGACAAACGACCGTCTAACAGCTGTCAAGATGGCCGTACGCCGAGATCTCGCGGAAGCCGGAATTGGCTTCGGGATCTTCGATATGGACACGCACCCGCACTATCAGCACCGCAAAGACGTGGCCGAGTCTGGGCTCCCTGTCAAAAGTGAAGCAACCAATGGTTATGGTAACCACACCACTAGGTCTTCTCCCGGTCAGCCGTCTCCTCCAACCTCGCCCGCAACACCTTCCTTCTTGCGTCTTCCTTATGCACTCATATCTCCCGAAATATATTCGCATAGCGACGGCGTCACTCGCCTGCCCCTCTCGCGTCATGAATTAGTCCAGCAGTACACACCTTCCCCCCATCAGCCATGCCCTTCCAAGCTTGCCCGTGGCAAGTTCACACGGAGCTACCGGTGGGGATCCATGGACGTGCTCGACCCCAATCAGTGCGACTTTCTGCAGTTACGACACGCCATCTTCCATCATATGGAGGTCAGTGATCCCCCTGTCGCTCTCTTCCTGCCCAAATTGACACGGCGACGGATAGACGTTGCAGAAATACACTCGCGAGTATCTGTTTGACAAATTCAGGAACGAATACCTCATCCAGCACCATTCTGCTAATCACCCACTCCACACACACCAGATACAGCAGAACATGGTTCCACGCACTCAACTCGCCGCTTTGGCTCACACACCACGGCCCATCTTGAGTATCGAGACCTGCGGACACGGGGCTGCTCGGAACTCTTCACTGATCATCCCCCGAGATGTTCCGCCAGGGACAGACCCGCGTGCAATGCCCATCGCGCGGACCATGGGTGACGGTCCATCTGTCCCTCCCAACCACGTCAAGGTCACTGGCAGTAAGCAGCATCTACACGCTCGTCCGACGACGCATTTAAACAACTTGACTAGGGTCATCAAAATTGAGGACGAAGAAAATCACCGTTGCATGCAATTTTTGCCGCTGTGCGTCGCAAGAGCTTTTTTGCAAGATGATTGGGACTAAACCGATCATATCACAGCTCGTAAACTCAAATGCGACGGTGGACGTCCTGCCTGCGGTCAGTGTCTCAAGCGGTCCAATCCGTGTGATTACATGCCGCAGACCAGCAAGCGGCGAAATTCCAACAGGCGCAGGGAAGACGAAAGCGAGTCTGAAGGCAGTGCAGAGGAAAGATCGGCGGATGAGAATGATCCGTCGGTCTCCCCTGAGATGCCTTCCCTACCGTTGTCGCGGAGGAGCTCCAACGTCGAAAAGCGACCGGTTCTGGACGGGTTCTCACAGCCTGTGGCTGGACCGTCCGAGCCCCGGGAACCACTTCCCACCATCACGCCGGTCGTGCGACCGAAACACAACCTTTCTGGACCCCCGACTTCCGATGGACGACCCCTATTCAAAGATAACGAACTGCCGCATATCGCCACCCTCGCGCTTCCTGAAAGTTCGCCGACAGCAGCGATGACGGCGCCTCCGCTCCCGCCGATCAGACCGGCGTCAGAGCAGCAAGCTGCTCAAAGAAAGCGCGCTTCTACCATACCAGGAAGGACTCCTCGACAAACAACGAGCGCGGGACCCAAAGTAGTCGCTTGCAACTTTTGCCGAGGTGAGATCCCCGACGGTGTTGAGCATGCACAAGCGCTCAAGACATTTATAGCTCGAAAAACCAAATGTGATGGTGCTCATCCGGCGTGTTCGAGCTGTGCACGGCGTTCGCTTCCGTGCAACTACAACCATGACAGCAACAATGGCGCGAGCAAAAAGGGTGGCCGACGCGCCTCCCTGTCATCAAAAGTCCTGCCAAATGTTGTGCCACCCTCGCTACATTCTCCTCCGACGCAGTCACCGCCATCTTCTACGGTAGTTGGCGACGTACGTTATCAAAACGGCACCCCTTTGGAGGACACACCTGGAGAGTCCATGGAAATTGACTTGAAAAGAAAAATTGATGACCTGGAGCCTCCCCAGATCCAAAAGAGAATGAGAGTAGACGAATCCACCGGTCACATGATACCCTGAAGCCGCATCACACAACTCCCTGGGGGTTCTGGCTACCCGCGAGTCTTATCACCCCCGTACGTCCTCCGTCGTATCTTCGGTCCAGGTATGGACTGTAGACGTATCGATTCGTTCATGCTCGCACCGCGGAAGCTTGCACACATTACACGAATCATCGTTTTGGGTTATCTCGTTCTTCGCAGTCGGACCGCCTTGTACTGTACTTTTCCGTCTCTGGTTCTGAAAGCGACTCATCTTTTTCTTTTCACTGTCCATTTATTTTTTTTTCTACCACAGCTATCGAGCATCTTCTGTATGTATGTTTGGAAAAATGAGGTATGGGGAGACGCAAAAGTGGGGACGGTTGCCATGTCGCGACTGTTCCTTAATTTAACATGTCCGCGTTTCTTTGTTGCGAACTTGAAGCGGCCTTCAACATCGACGCAACTCATCCTATCCACAACGTTCTTTACTCTCATCTTGTGTACATACCCAACGTGCCATGTTTTCGTTTCGGAAGCGACCCAGAGCCAACAGCGCCAGCAGCGACGCTGAGACGTTGAAAACATCCCCGTCGTTGCCAGAGCTCAGCCCACAGGGCATTCCGTGGCCAGAAAACCTCGTCGACGTCTCAGTCCTGCGCGAAACACCCCCAGTTCCGGAACCTCACCTATATCAAGGTGCGGTCAAAAGCTCTCTCCACTCCTTCGACCATGCCCCCATTCCTTTCCATAAACCGTTTCGATTTCACTCAGGTCAACCACCGGAGACACCAGATGCGAAACCCAACAAAATTTCTTCCTTGTACATGTTGCCCCATCCCCCCTCTGCATTTGAAACATGGAGAAGTCCATCCGGCGCTGGCGCCACGACTCGCCGCACTCAACGCAGGAACCGAACCCCGCCAGCGTTCAATCTCATGGTTCGGCCTCTCTTTTCACCTATTCTGCGTTACTCAAACGCGTCTCAGGTCGTCGGTGCCCGCGGCACCGGCAAAACGTCCTTGTTGCGCCTCCTAGTCGACACTGCCGACCTTTCTCCCGCCGCCACCGGAGAGCAACGCGCCGCTCTAGATCGTTTCATGAAAGACGAACCCAAGCACACGCAGGCGATCAATACTGCGTGTGTTGAAATATGCGAATCTCGGTATGACCGCGTACTTTTGACGGTCATTGATACTCCGGGCCTAGATTTCGCCCCGGGCAGAGAGCTGAGCGTCGAACGCCAAGTGACCAACCTCATCAAATACATCGACGAGCAATATGCTACTACCATGAACGAGGTTGGTGATTTCATCTGCACGTATTGTCCTTGTTCTAAATTTAGTTCAGGAATCCAAAGTGCTCAGACAGAGCAGAGGGGATCAGCACGTGCATCTGTGAGAGACAATGGCTACTTGTGTTTAGTATCCACGTCTGACCATCCTAGCTGTATCTTTATGATCGACCCCACTTCGACGAGGAACGTGACCCGTGGACAGTTCGTGCACGAGAGGTCCGTTTCCGAAACCACGGTTGATTTGGCTTCGGCAATTGATCAGGCGGTCGAATATTCTGGTGATATTATGATGTCACCCGCTGAACTGCGCGTGATCGGTCGCCTCTCGGCCCGCGTCAATGTGCTGCCTGTCATTGCCAAGGCAGATTCCCTGACAGACGAAAGCCTGTCCGCAGTGAAGACGGCTGTACGCGTAGGGCTACAACACGTTGGTTTAGATTTTGGCGTGTTTTCCTCCCCCAAAGCGAGGCAAGAACCCCATTCACAGTCGCCCCCCCAGCAAGCGGTCACGGATAGCCCGCAAAATGGAGTCAATGGCGCAGCCCATCACACTGAGAATGGCAATACTCACGGCGTTGACGACGACGACACCGAAAAGGATAGAGTTTCACGTACCGTGATCACCCTGAAAGGGACACGCGTAGCCCGCTCCCATTCCCGACCACGTCGGGACCTCTCGTCCATCGCGCATGACGAAAGGGAGCCTCAATACCCTGATGAGGGCGAGGAAGATAATGTCGCAAACATTCGCTTCTCGGCCCAGGTGGTGACAAGGGTTAACCTCGAAACCTTGCTCCCGTTTGCCCTCATCGCGCCAGAACTTTCGAATTCCCCAAAGCCTCGACGGATGCGTCCTACCACCGCCGATTCAAACTATTCGCACAACCATGAGGACTCGGAAGGAGCCTCGAGCCCTGTCGAAGCGGCGACTACCCCAGACTTGTCCATGGCACCTCGCAAATCAAGTATATTTGCTCCAGCAGAGAGTCTGAGAGGCGTGTTTACGAGGAAGTTCCGATGGGGGACTGTTGACGTACTAAACCCTGAACACTGCGACTTTGCAGCGCTTCGAACGGCTATCCTGTTGACGCACATGAAGGTCGGTGTGCTCTATTTTACGTGGGCGATGCTATTCAAGGCTAGAATGTTCATGACCTTGATTTATGACAGGTTCTCAAGGCCCACACCCGCGAGGTTCTGTATGAGAAATACAGAACTGAGAAGCTTCTCGCAAAACGTGCCACTCGGACCATAGGTCCTGAGGAAACAAAGCGACTTCTTGAAGGTGGGTTGCTCCGTGCTCTCCTGATGGGAAATGCGTGTTGATGCACCCACCCAGATCTCGGGTTGTAGCATATATTTAGTGCCTCCTGAGCTGTTGTGTTCTTGTTTATCGCCTCTTCTTTCTCCTTTCGTGGATCTCTTTCCCGATTGCTGATTTCGATTCGATGCCTTGCGTTTCTGTTTATTATAGCCTATGCGATGATATCTGCGCCAGCTGGCGTAGTAAGATCCATGTTTTTTCTTGCTTCATTCCTGCGCTTTGGATTGCATACCATGTTGCGTACTTGTGCCACGTTCGCGTGATATCTTGCTTATGAAAAGCTATTTTGTTTCCCTAAGGAATTCCACATTCACAAAAAAAAACGACACGAGTCTCATGTACAGCGACCAGCAAGTCGGTCTATCTCTTCCTCTGACATTCCATCCAATCGATGCAAGAGGTAATCGACCTTGTGATACCATTCATTGATTGCGGCGATGAAGCCGATGAACGCCAACGCACCTCGACTTGCTTGGTAAGGGGTATAATGTAATTTTCGTACAGCTCCACGACGCCGTCTACGTCTATCTTGGCAGTGCCATTCACATTGGAATTCGCAACGGCATCGCCCTCTGGATTGAATTCCTGTGCGTAAGTGGAGGCTTTCTTGCGCAGACGCAAGAGCAGCTTGCGTTCTACTTCAGGTTTGGTGATGAGCACGTCGAGTGCTTGCCTGTTTGGTTTGAGAATGTGAGGAATGAAAGCGGCAGGGTCAGCAGAGAATTTCGATTCCGACACGAATTTCCCTGGAAGCAGCAGGATCAGTCACCATTCTGGTGAGGACAGCACAAGGCTGGGTAGATACCGTAATGGACACGCTTGCTGACTGCTTGCAGAACCTCGACGTCGATGGTGGCAGCACTGCCATAGTTGCCATCGTCCTCGTATTCGATGCCATGTGAGCGTTTGGATGCAGAGAGGGCTAAAGTGGCACGTTTGGTGATGCGCGGAACGATGTCGCGGGTGTAAAAGGCAAGTATGATGGCATTTACGTTGACGTCGTTTGGATAAAGGATCTTGGGAAAGACGAGCGGCTTCAGAACGGGAGGAGGAAGATCGCCGGTGAACGGATATTCATCGGGACTGTCCAAGTTGTGACCCGGGATGGGAAGGGGGGGCGATAGAGAGACGAAGCCCTACCTGGTGTACCTCCGTGCTTTGGCTGTGGGTACACCATGATCATTGAGGATCTCGTTAGCGCTGGGAAGGTGACACACACCGTGGAAGGTTTCGGTCTCTTTCAAGAACCACTCTAGCCAGGTGCCGTCGAAACCGAGCTGTGTGAGTTCGGGAAAAGCGCCTCGGACGTACATCCGAGGGTTGTGGGCGAACTGGGCGCGCTCTATAAGATCAAAAATGATGGTGTCTTCAAGCCGAACCAAGACAGAACGGATGCGATCCAGGGAGAGCGGGTCCTTCTCGAGCACGAAATTTTGGGACAACATGTTGGTGGGGATGGGGGAGGCAAGCCGACAACGGTGTTGTTACGGGGGGCGATTTTGTAACTTTAACATTGCCGGCAGCAGAAACGACAACACCACAACCGACCGTGACTATCGAATCTGACTCTCACAATCAGGTAAGTTATGAGGATCATTTCTTGCTCATCGGCCGACTTGATGAATAGCCGATCCAACCCAGTTTAACGATTGACTATCTCAAGTCGGAGACTCCCCCGTATTGCCCCGGAGTTGGTAAGTACCTCACTTGTGTTTGGGGTAATTCAGAATAAAACGCATGGCACTAATCCTGGTTGAATCTGTAGAAATTTGTGTCGGATGGTTCACCATAGATGTTGTCTCGATGGACATTGGATGCATCACGCAAATTGGTACGCGAGGGACGAAAACTGAGCCTAGCCCTAGCGTTATGTCTCGCGGACTCTTTCCGTTTATGGCGACAGCCAGATCGTGATAAGACCATCTGTTGCGCATCTTGCCCCTAAATCCCCTCCAATGACCCTCGCCAACCCTGTCGACCTCTATCCCGTAAACCACATGAAAAAAAACGGCATTGCCGTGGAGACATCTCAATATGATGTATGCGAGGATTATGAAGGAAACTATCGCTTCGCTCCAATCGAAGAGGCTCAAGTCTCGAGGGCCATGATCAAACGGTTAGAGATCCTCATCGCAAAAGTGTCAATCTTACCCGGTTGTACGCAGCTACTTCAACATGATGTATGAGCGAGCCGTGTCGGATGTAGTTATCGTTGGTGCTGGAAGTGCTGGCTTGTCCTGTGCCTACCACCTTGCAACGAGCCGACCAGACATCAAAGTCACCATCCTGGAAGCCAACGTTGCTCCTGGTGGTGGTGCTTGGCTTGGCGGTCAACTGATGACACCTATGGTAAGCCCGGATTTCTCCTGACTATTGCCTTGTCTGATCATTACATCCGAATAGGTCGTCCGCAAGCCGGCGGACAGGTTCTTACAGGAACTTGGAATCCCGTATGAAGACGAAGGTGCTTTCGTGGTTGTCAAACATGCTGCCCTCTTCACGTCAACGATCTTGTCTCGCGTTCTGGCTCTTCCTAACGTCGTGATGATGAACGCGACCGCTGTGGAAGATCTCATCGTCCGCACAGACTTCCAAGGCCGCCAGCGCGTCTCAGGGGTTGTAACCAACTGGACGCTTGTGTCACTCAACCACGACACGCAATCTTGCATGGACCCCAACACGATTACTGCACCTGTAGTGGTCTCTGCAACCGGTCACGATGGCCCAATGGGCGCATTCTCAGCCAAGCGATTGGTCAGTGCCGGCCTGCTAAAGGAGCTCGGTAACATGAAGGGCTTGGACATGAATCGCGCCGAGCCAGCCATCGTCAACGGCACGCGTGAAGTGACTCCTGGACTTATCATGACGGGTGAGTGTAAGTACCAGGATTAAATCATAACGTGACATCTGGATCTGCAGGCATGGAATTGTCGGAGCATGATGGCTCGAACCGTATGGGCCCTACCTTTGGGGCGATGATGGCGAGTGGTATCAAGGCGGCGAAGGAAGCAATCAAGATTTTTGATGCTGCAGAAATTGTGGATGGCAAAGTCGTTGCGATTCAATACTAAGGAGATCATCTGTGCAGAGCTGTGTTATGTAATTGAGTTGTAGCAGTATCTTATCTACTTCGATTTCCATGTTGCCCTCCGCAGAGTCTCCAGCAGACAAAGCGCGCGCACTGGTTCGCATAAAGGATGGTATCGAGGCAGAGATCGGTCTCCAAATCTCCATACTCAGAGAGAACAATTGCGATATGATGACCCCCCTCGTCGACCCCGAAGGCTTTCCGCGTGCCGACTTGGATATTTATGCAATTCGCTCTGCTCGGGCTCGCATCGTCGAGCTGAGGAATGATCTAAAGCATACCATGGACGAGATCGAAAAGACGTTGCACCAAGTCTATGATCCATCCCTCGCACCGCCCGTCTCTTCACCCGCAGCCCCAGCGGGAGCGGGGACCGACATGTCATCGACACCCAGCACGCACGCAGAAGAAAGCCTGTCCCCTTTTGCAAAAGTGGATGGTGTCGCCCCCGGAAGTCCTGCTGCCGATGCGGTGAGCTTGCTCTTTTTCGTTCCAAGAACCCTTCTTTGACACACACGAACATAGGAGCTTCGCCGCGAAGACCTCATCATCAAGTTTGGCCATCTGACGGCCGTCTCGTTCTCTGCTTCCTCTCTGGAACCTCTGGCGGACCTCGTTCGCAGCAACGAAAACGTACGTTCACGTCATCTGTGGTCGTTTACAAAATGGTATTGAGTTAGTACTACGTTAGCGTGAACTAAGTATACAAGTACTTCGCGATGGACGGCAAATGTCGTTGCAATTCACCCCTCGGAGCGGTTGGGGAGGTAGGGGACTGCTTGGGTGCGCCTATATTTGAACACCGTGAATTTATGTGTTGAGTTTTGCCTCAGGTGCCACATAGTTCCTCATCGCGTATCATAGTAGGTGCACGTCCTGTCCGGGGTAGTATACAGGAAAATTGGAAACTCATATGCGAGCCGAAAGTGTGATTTCATACGGATGGGAGATCACCCGACGCAGTGGGCATGTAGTCAGCAACCATCTTGGACAAGTAAGAACGTTGTTGCGTCTCGCGGGAAATCACCTGTTGTGCAGCAGTTCAAGTTATCCAATTTTGAAGGGTCCTAAATGACGGTATCACTACTATGATCAACCTACATTACTACAGCTTAGACCCATACACAAGTGAACTGTTCATCGAGATGCGGTCTGCGTTGTCTCTTGAAGTGATCTCGAGCACTTCTCGGAACGAAGACGATAGACCACCCTCGTTCACCCAACGTGCAAATACTTCTGCGTCTACATCCCGGTCTGATGTCTTCATGCTGTGTGACCAAACAGCGTGCTCAAGAAGCATGACCGCTGATGCAGTGTAGCCTACTAACATCAGACCCGGACGGGGCACTAGAGGCGAGATTGTCGTGGGACGACGATAAATGTCATCTATCGTTTGAAACGCAGCTTTGACGGCTTCCAGCTGTGCCTGCAACTCGGCCCCAAGTTCTGGTGGACAGGAATTGAGAATCTTAGATCCCCACTTTGACAAAGTCAGACCTCAAGCGAATTTCGAACGAGAGGATAGACTAACGTTCTTGAACGCTACGAAAGTGGTTGGATCATTGGCGCTACGCACGAGATCCAAGGCGAGTATGGAGGTTGTGCCTTCCCAGATCTTCTCAACTAGAGCGTCGCGGATGGACCTGGCCATGTGTTCAAGCACAACCCCACTACCGAAAAGAGAAAGATACTCACTTTCCGATCCCCACCTCCTCCATATACCCCATTCCGCCTAGAGCCGTCATGCACTCCTCCATAGCCGAAACAGCCTTCTCTGCCGTAAATGCTTTGACTACAGCAGTCAGAATCCTTAGCAATGACTCGTCATCCTTGCTGGCGACATTGGCCTCTACTTTTCCCATGAGGGAAATCGTGCCGAAGGCTAGGTGAGTCACGGCACGGTACAGGAGACTGATGGAAGCCAATTGCGCTACATGCACTGCATTCTCCGCGAGCAGTTGCTGACCGCCCGAGATTCTTCTAACTTTGGAGTAGGCGGTCGCAATCTCGAGACACTTGCGCAGGTGGCCCGTTCCAGAAATTGCACTATGAATACGGGTGATGTAGAGAACAGGGAGGATATTCTTGACACCCTGATTCAGTGAGCCAAGGAGGTAAGCGGTGGTTGATTTCAGAGAGAGCTCCGCGGTAGGTACGATATGTGTCCCAATCTTGTTTTTTAATCGGTGAGTATAGATACCATTGCTAATTGGAGACGGGGAATGCTCTCCAGCCTGTGGGATGAGCGGCATGTGCACCGGAACCAGGAAAAGGGACAGTGAACGTGAACCATCTTTAATGTCCCCCGTGCGCGCCAGTGCAACGGATACATCGCTATCGGTAGCACTTGAGAACCATTTGAACCCATCTAATTGGTATGCTGGCCACATCAGGTCTTTGGAGTTTTGAGTTGGAACAGCGATCGTTTCAGTGAGGGACAAATCCGAGCCACCTGGTCGCTAGAGCACGCGTGTGAAGTCCGCTACAGTAACATGAGGAGAGGGTGAAGATACCTCGGTCATCCACTGTCCTGATGTAAAGGCAAAGGACGGGTCACGACTGTTGATCGATAAAAAAAGTCGCCCGTATTCTACGGTCAAAATCCACACCTTGTAAGACGAGGCAATATCCTCGTCTTCATCTCTGGAGTACCAACGAGTTCGAGTACTGGTTATATACCATCAGCGAATTATTACAAATGATACTAACTCGGGTTTGAGCTCACCCCTAGCGCATCCGTCCGTCATGGATATTGGGCATCCAATCTAAGGGTGCCTCGGCCATGAGCCTAACCGACTATGCATACAACATCGATTCAGCGCACCACATGGGAATCCCCGACGAGCATGTGCAATTTCGCGAATCCGTATGTCCTGCTGAACTCGCCATATTTGCGTTCGTAAAAGATCCCAGGAATGCCTTCTCTGAAGAACACGGCTTTTAACTCCTTCCAAGCATCCGAGGTTTCAAGTCGATCAATCCGTTGTCCCCAATGATTGTACTGGGTCAGGTGGGGTGGGGTGGCGCGCTCGCCGATAGCACGAACGCCTATCACAAAAAAGTCAGAATGTAGCCATTCGCGCCCAGGGAGATTCTACTGGTGATAACTTCCGCGCCGAGACGCACGAGGTCAGGTTCGATCTCGTTTGCTATCCTGAATATCCGCGATCAAGCGAAAGCTCAGACATCAGCCTAGTCCTCGTACTTTGGAGGTAGAACCCGCTTCAGTAAGTTGGGCAGCACTGGGTCACCAAGAAATGCATTTCGTTCAGAGAAAAGGGCCTGTAAGGCGGGAGCTTCACAGTTCAAATAGTTCCACTGCGATTAGGACTTGAGGGCATACCAGCTGAAATCCGTCCTCAACTCGCATGATGTTCACTTTAGACCGTGCCAGTGTTTCCGGTCCGCGAAAGCTGTGTTCTGGTGTGAACAAGTTGGTCATACAAAGTGTTGCTCGAATCTTTGACCAGCCAACTCTGCCGTCCTTCCACGAGATCGGTCTGACTTGCATTACTCTGAAACGAAGCATATGATATGCACTGAAGGCGGGTATTGGGAAGTCACCTTGCATTGCTGTTAATTCTATGTGCGCCAGTTGACTTTGGATAAACCATGGGTCGGCCACGCGCAAGTCAAGCTTACCGCCCCAACTTGGTACCTTGGACTGGAGGCTTCGTTGTGCATTGGTTCATTCACTCGGGTCGTTTTGTTCAATCCCTGGCATTGGTCTTCTCGTGGATGTCTGGGTCCAGGAATAACTTCTTGCTCGTACATGGGTTTCTTATGCCTCGGTATGCCTCAGCCATACATCTAGTATCTATGAGTAGTACGTCAACGGTGGCACGAGCCGTCAGATCTACACTGCACCGTCACTAGGTGTACATCTAGAATACTAACTGAATGACCAGCGTGCATTCAAACTCGAAGGTCATGGTATAGATACAACGCCGCGGTACATGACTAGGAAAATGAAAAAGTCCGTTATTCTACTCCGAAACCTTCTGTTTCTCTGTGGAGAATGATTACATCGTCCTGCAGGGGCAATGAGATTTGACTTACTCAATAGCATATGTCAATTTCCTCTCCAAGCTCTCGTAATCTTCGTAAGGGGGGAGCTCGATCCTGTTGAAACATGTGTGACTCCGAGGCAACTGTGAAGGATCTCCGGACTTGTCGATCGTGAACCTTCTAGGACCGTCCGACCCTTGAAGATCCTTGAAGCCATTGACGGGAACTCTTGAAGTCCCAGTTGCAAACTGTAGCAAACGAGCTTTGCGCTCTGTCGGCCAGCTCCGGATGCATTGCCAAAACCACTCGATAACCTGATCTGTCTTCTCGTAGCCGCGGTAGTCGGTGTACGAGATCCAATCATCCCTATAACCAGTCAAATCAGTCGTTCGGCTGTCGTCACAACCCGTCAAGAACGTACGTATCGATCTCAGACATGCCGCCGATCAATAGCTCCAATTCTCGTTCATCAAACACGTCTATCAATTCTGAAGGGATGAGCTCCCTAAACCCATCTAGGAGAGCAGTTATTTGCTCTCTTATTCTGGTCTTTGTGCGGTACTCGACGACGGCTTCGACGTACTCCTTTTTGTTCTCTTCGGTGACAATGATATTGGCCCCGTTAGGCTTAAGCTCTACATCGACGATTTCCCCGAAGCGATCCTCGGTCACTAAAAAAGTCTCGTCGAGAACGTCAGTGATGTCGTTCTTCCTAATGTTCGGGTGATCGTCATTAGCCAACACTTTGGGTATGGAGAACCGGTCCTTACAGCATCCACACTAAACTCCGGTGTAACTCTGCATCAACGGCTTCCAAGTCCAAAAGAGACGTCTTTTTGCCAAGGATCATCTTGTAGAAACTTGAAACAAAATAAGCGTCCAAGAACCGTCTATGGAACACCGCCAGTCCAATGATCCTCCCAATGAACTTGAAGTATGTCAGGTGCTCAGGGTTAATCCCCGATGTCCAATTGATCTGAAGTGTGTAATTGTCGTGTGCGGAATATTGGAAGAGCCCGTACGACGGATCGAAGATTTCATGCGAAATCAAGAAGAACCATTCCCTGGTGGGAATCAGTGGCGAGCAAGGGATACACCATAAGGTTTACCTGGAGACTCCTCCATAATCTAGACCGTCCTCGCCCTCAAACCTGACGACCAACCTCTTTTTCATGTCGTCGCCGCGCATCTTCATGAGTGCAGTAAAGCTGTCTTCCAGGACCCGATTTCGCCGCAGCTTTAGCTCACATTTGCCCTCCTTCGTTCTCATAAAGGGCTGGCTCCGGAAGTAAATCACCTTTCGTCTATAGTCACGCTTATACTGAGGGGCATTCGAATCCAGGTTGCTCGGTAACCGGGGATCGTCCCATGTCGTTGTGCGGGTGTTGTGGTCGACGAAATAAACCCGACTTGTTGAAGTTAACCGCATCTCCCATCCAGATGGAAGTGCGCCGAGATTGGTATTGGGAGTAGTAGAAGTGACCTGGGATGATCGTGGGTCATTCCAAGTGGTGGACCTTGTGCGATGATCGACGAAGTACGGCCGGCCCTCGGGAGTGCGACGTTCTTCCCAACCCTCCGGTAGCGGAACATCTACATAAACTCCGCTTGAACTGGAGGGTTGCGGCGGGTTGGGCTGTGAATGGGATGAGGACTGCGGGCGCTGTGCCGGCGTTTCTGATGTGGAGACAGGACGGTTCCAGGTGGTAGAGCGAGAGTTGTGGTCAACATAGTATGGTCTTCCATGTGGATCGAACCGACGTTCCCAGCCCGGGGGCAGTGGGCCGAATTCGTCACGATGGATTGAATTCGGCGGGAGGTCAACGGGGGATAATCGAAGCCCACTAGGAATGCTTGTCTGAGGTCTGAGCGGTGAGAATGTATGTGGAACAGGAAAGTGTACTGCATCTGCAGAAGTGCGGGGACGGTTGGGGGATGGACCGTCGAGAGGAGTAAGAGAGGACATGCTGGAATGGTGAGGCGACGATTCTGGCCGAAGAGAAGGGGTGCTCCTACGGTGAGTTAACGTGGGAGACGGTGCGTCTGGAAGCTGTAGAGCAGGAAGAGTGGTGAGCGCTTGTTCAACGCGGAGCCGTGATCCTCCGATATGGGGCAGAGAAATGGAAAAGAGGAGTTTGCCGTACACCTGAGCACCACTGGCAGACTGAGTGAGATCTTTACTGAGGAGACCTGGTAGCGCTGAGCGTGAGAAGAGGGAATGGAGTAGATAGGAAAGGGCTACCGTGACCGTTTGCCGTGTAGGTGAGCACTTCGTCTCCCCCCAGCTTGACAAGACCAAGAAAACCCTGATCTCTCTTTTTGAATCTCCTTTGGTCGAATATCTGGATGGATATGGTAGACGAACGGCGAACAGAGCTGCGTGGAGTGGTGGTAAGGTATTGGTGGAAGTGGACGGACGAAGAAGAAGACTGACATGTCGAAATGCTGATTCCAGGTTGGAGAGAGGGTGTGCTTGATTGCGTTTGTGGTATAAGTCTGATCACCGTCGACGGAAACGACGGCAAAAGGGTCGGGCAGACTGAAGACCTCGCGCTTGACAAGGGAGTTGGCGGCCAAGACTTGGGTTGATCTGAGCACTCGAACATACGAAAGTGAAGTTGTACATTACTTGTTATTCGAACGAGCTTCGTCTGCTCCTCGGTCGACATGTGAGTTGGGGAACAAGGTCGTCGCGAGTCATGTCCGGCGCTTACTTTGTGGCAGTAGTCGTAGCGACCCACGTGATCGACAGGGGGGTATGACCTCTCGTTCCCTATGCCCAACCTCATTCCGAGTCTCTCATGGATGCGCACGAAACCACATCCGTCACCTTCGAGTGGACGCTCAGCGGTCTCAAATCCTTGTTCGACGCAAGGTAACGTCCACGAACCAACCCTCTTCTCCAAGCTAACGCGTCGACAGCAGAGGAGAGTCCAAATCGAAGGTGACAAAGTCGGTCAAGTTTGGAGGTGGACAGTGGCAGGTATGCCACTCTTGTCTGGACATACTAGTTGACCACTACTCCCCTTTTCCGACCAGATCTTGTTCTACGCGAACTCGGGAACAGAAGGCGGAAATTTCGTTAGCTTATACCTCTCTTGCGAGGTCCGTGGTGCAAGCTCGTTCGTCATTGCGTATCCATTGACCTATCCCAGCCAACGATGCAGGAAAGAGACAACATCGTGGACGGAAGGTACGCCTCTCCCCCATCGTCGACTGTGTTATTCATATCTATTGGCGCAGATGGGTCCGGGAAGGCGTTTTCAAGTTTAGTTTCGAGCTGCGAAGGTAACACATACGCTGTGCCTTTCATCCGAGTCTTTTCCAATACACCCACCATTGTTCCTCCAGCATAGCGAAAACAGTGTTGTTCAACGTCAAGGAAGCACAGAATCATTCCTTCTCTTCAAAGGTTTGGTCCCTCTTTCTGTTGTTCCCACCTCCCTCACGCGTCTTGACAGACTGCAAACTGGGGATGGTATGATGCTGAAGATCCCTTTCCATTTTCACTCTCATACCTTTCTCACAGGGCCCAGTTTGCCAGACGCGACCATGTCTATTATCATTCTACTCCGGTCAAGGATTCGGACGCGTTCTTGATCATCTGCACCATCTCATCCTCTCCCCAGCCTCCAGTACAACCTCCAGCCACTCCCTCACAGCTTGTCCCGAAGAGTTTCTTGGAGTGTGTTGGTTCACTTCTCGACGATCCGCTCTACTCAGACGTCGAGTTTGTCGTTCCAAAGAGAAGTAGACCCAAGGAGAAAAGAACCATCTATGCCAACAGAAAAATACTCCGGCGTGCTGATTATTTTCAATCCAGTAAAAAACGCCTGCTTTCCCCCTTTCGTAAAGTGCGCTCATTACCCCCTAGTGTTTGGCTCCGGATTTGTGGAAGCCTCTGCGGATGTCACCATGGGCCACCCACACCCGGACCATGACGAAGCAGATACTGCATCCGATTCCACTTACCTATTTCGACAATTCGAGGACTCGGACGATGAAGAGGATGATCTGACATCAGATCTCCTAGACGAACCCAGTTTTGACGGGACCATCGAGTTCGATGGCCCAGAAACCAGTGTCTCCCACACGACAACCCCTGTGGCTGAAGAAAGTGTCAAGCCCGTTGATGCGACAGCAAACAATGTCGTGTCCTCGACCGTTACCGAAGGAGATGAATCCCGCAATGTTCGACCGAAACTGTCTCACCCATCTTCGCCCAGAAGCAAGGACGTTTCTCTCATGACAGATCCAGATTGTTCAAACCGTGTCCTTTCATCCCCGGACACTGTCGCAGGCCCAAAGAAGATGCAGGTTATCGTGGGCGATGTCGCTTATGCGACATACAAAGCCGTCCTTTACTATGTACGACGTCGTTTCGTAGCTCCTTGACCTTGACTCATCAGGCGTTACAGATATATACCGATGTAATCGTCTTTGCCCCCCTTTCGTCGTCCTTTATTGCTGCCGCGTCATCGAGAAGACTGACGGAAACGCCGTCTGACAGTCAGTCAAGTTTACACGATGGTCCGAAGGCTACTGTACACGCTGATAATCCCACCTCGAGGCGAGAATGGATTAAAAAATGGCAACAGTCTCGGCCTGGGCGGCCTGCACCTTGCTCTGCGAAAGCAGTGTATCGTCTGGCAGACAGTAATTGAATCCTAACAGAGTTTGTGAACCAGACTGACATTCCGTAGAGCTCGGTCTCTTGGAGCTGCAAGAAAGGGCATACCAGGTAACGAGGTGTCACTCATCGGGCGTCAACCTCTAAGCCATCTATTTAGCACATCCAAAAATCGCTTACTGTGGAGAACATCCCATATGAGGTGTTCTCTCCGTTCTCTGCTACCTTTGCCGAAGTGCGCAAGACACAGGTCAGCTACTTTCTGGAACATTGGAGTGACATTCGAGCGTCCGAGGCCATGCGCAATGTGTGGCGTCAGATTCGTAATGGACGTCACCCAGGGTTTGAAGAAGGTTCGTGGCGAAACCTTTCACTCAATTGCGCAATCTGGTGCTCACGCGATGTCGCTCAGTGTGGCCCTCCATTGCCCTCCATCTTGAATTTAGTCCACGGACTGGACCTCCTGAGGTAGAATCATCAGAGACCTAGTCGGTCATGTTCTGTCTCCTCGAAGGAGTTATGACCATGTAAGATATCTTGAACGATTATAATGTGTATATTTTGCATACAGGATGTACAAGACTTTGCAAACACACTTGCTTTTTTTTTTCACGTTTCTCAGACACCCTCTTACATTGAATCTTGTCTCCACAATACGTTCAATTATGATATCAAGGGTATCTTCCGTACGTTTCAAGAGCAGACGTACTACTTCAAAGACAAGCCGAGAGCAGTTTTATTCAACGCTCGTGAGACTGCCCAAGTCCGTCCCTGACACGCTGGCATTTCCATCAGAAACGTCGCCTTCATCACCCCCTTCATCTTCGTATTCGATCATGCGTGAAGCCTTGTATGCACTGAGCTGCTGCTGCTTAGGGCTTGCAACTGAATACAAACCTGGTGTCGCTCCTGTCCCTTGACGTGTGTAGATCTTTTGAGTGTGCAAACGCAAATCATGATTGGCGTGACGAATCACCGTTGAGGGGAGAGCCGAAAGTGCGGCTGGAAACGGGCGACTGAGAAGAGGGCCCGGGAGTCTGGGTTGAACGTCTTGGGGTGCTAGGACGGGAAGTAGACCGAGCATCGCGTCCAACGGCGTAGTCCGCAGCCCGGCGGGTCATTTCCCTGGGGCGCGTGGGATGAGGATGTGCAACGACTGGGGATGCGTGCCGTGGGAGGTGACCATGGTCACCCGACAGAGCACCAGAGGATGCTGTATTTAGGGAGACGTCGGCAGGAACGAAGAGCTGTTGATCTTCGAGGTCAGTTTGCTCCTGTAGCGCATCGAGTGCTTTGCGATCGGCAGGTTGAGATGGGATTCGATGAAGATAGCCGAAGCTAAAAAAAGAATGCATTCTTTTCAGCGGTCATGAGATGTTAGATGGGAACGCACCCAAAAACGCATCCAAGAAGCCCTTCACCACCCCAATGACGGTTTGGAACAAGGACGACTTCGCGAAGGTTACTAAAAGTATCGTCGGTCTGGAATGGACAGTCAATGCCAAGGGAACATACTCGAAATCATACGAGTAGACATAGACCCGTAGAGGTTTATCTACATGCTGGGACGACAGAGGTTAAAAAAGGACGATGGAGAGGGAAAAGGACCGCATACGCTTTCGACCAGTTCGTAGAAATCGTTTTCAGCACTGAGGACACCACCGGACCAACCGATTATCCAGTCACCATATGGAACGAGACCGGCACTCTCAGCAGGGCTTCCTTCCATCACTTCAAGCACATGCCAGACATTGTCAGTTGCGGACTCGAATTCACACATGCGCATGCTAAGACCGAGTAGGGATGGTTGTGGCAAGGTGCCAGAGTCTTCCAGAGGAAGAGTTGCCTGTTGGGCAAGTGCCCATCCACGAGATGGAACGATGGGAACGACTGTCGGAAAAAGAGGGTGCGTATCAGAGAAGGTGGTGTGACTGAGGATTACGAGTCAAGGCGACGAACCTCGTGTTTCACGTGTCTTGCTGCTCCAAACGAGGAGATTGAGAACCCTTCCTTCGTGCTCCTCAACAATGCGCTCCAGCTCGGTTGCGTCTAGTTCTGTCCTAGCAGAAAAAGAATCAATGTCGTTGCAGCCTATGATGAAGTCGAAGAAGGGTTCGATGGATGTTTGGGATGCTGGCGAAGATGGCGTAACTCGCAAGACGTGAAGGGCGCGAGACGCTTGGGCTTGCGAGCTTGTCGACTGACTGGCACCCATCGCAAACGTTGGTGGTTAGTATGGTTAGTACGGTACAATGTAAGACGTTGGTTCAAGTCCGAAAAAGGAAAACCCCCTGAGCAGGGAGAGCATGGCTAGTCTCGCGCGTGTTGTCTGACGAACCCTCCATGGAGCTCTCAGAGTCAAGGATACAACTAAGAATTCGTGTAGAACTACATCGACGAAACGCTGTTCGTTGACAAAAACTTGTTCGTTTGGTTAGTACTAGTACTACCAGCAATGTATTTGTTCTTGTTTGCAGTAATTCCAGCTTGTGCCCTACCAAATTTTTATCCTCTTTCCCCCCGTAGAGGACGTTTCTGTCAAGAACTGGTTACACATGCGGTATGCGGTGGGTTGATCTGGCTCACCAAACGAAATCGCAGCTGACCGCGTGCTCTGACATACAGCTAACATATGTCCCTTTGTCGCCATATCCTTCGAGCGTATACCCCCAACTCAGCTTCCACCCAACGACTCGTCCGAGGTCATGTTCGTGACAGAACGTCTTTCAACCTTAGATACCGCCATGCAAACCTTGCCACCCGTGAAACGTTTTCAAAAGACGCGGTACTGCCGTCCGCCAATAGACCCCGTACCCCACCTCCAGAGCATAGCCCAGCTTCGTTGGAGAGAGCGTTCCGCGTATCGCGTTACTCGGTGCCAAAGACCACAAGTGATTCCAAACTGGTGGCAGAACAAGTCATGTCGGAGAAAACTAAACATCACCCTTTTGATGCCTACACGGAATTACGCGCCAAAGACCCCGCATTGGTCGCCTCGTTGCCCACGGACGTCCTTTGCCTCCTCGTCGAAGGAGCTGTCAAGCATGGATGTCAGAATATCTTGGATAGTCTTACAGCAGACGTACTGGACGACTATCTCCTTCCTGAGCGACAGCGCGCCGAGGTAGCCGCGTCTCTCCTCTGCGTTCCCCGACGACATTCCAGTTTATTAGACAAACAAACGACACTATCCCTACTCACAATAATCCGTCACCAAGAGCAATTCGTCGCCTTACCCGCACAAGCAGCATTGCATGTAATGAAGACCATTGTAAACGATACAACTGACACCCTTGACCAATCCGTGATAAATTTTATTCTCAGTCCTTTCGTGAATCACCTCGCATCACTCCCTCCCCCCGCAGGAGCAAAAGCAATATCATACCACCCTCCTGAAGCCACCTTCCTCGCTTACGCATTAATCAACAAGTTCGTTTCGCTGAAGCGATATCGCGAGGCCTTTGATCTTTTTCAGACCCTTTCCGATTGTGGACATGTACCTCCTGAGGCCTTGCTAGCTGAAGTCCCACCTCCAGTCGCACATGATTTCACGGTAATCGTGAGATCTACACTGGCGCGCGCTTGCTTGCACTGGGACTGGCATCACCGTGGCGTAGGGTTCATTGCATCAATCATGGAGTCGCAAGATTCGCTCAAAGAAGATTTGGAATCCCTTGCGTTAGAGTTACTGCACGCTTCCCTGGAGAAGTGCTCTCCGACGCAGTTCAAAGCATGTGCTTGGCTCATGTGTCGACTCGTGGATCCCCGTTGTGGCATAACAATTCCCGCCAAGACCGTTCATCTCTTCTACGATAGGGCATTTCGTGTGCGTGACTGTGAATCCGCACAGGTGTTCTATAGTTGCACCCAGTCACGCCGAGTGAAAGCGATAAAAGAGTATCCATCACCCCAAGGCTCGACACTAACGTGGTTAATGGCTTATCTGGTCGGTCAAAAGCATGATGTGCACCTCGCACGTTCTCTAGCAAAACAGGTCGTCGACACGTCAGAGCCAATTCACCGCTACGATCGGGGGCGTTTTATCGCACTGGTTGCCAGCCAAGGTTTCGCGATGGAAGCACGTGCGCTTTGGGAGAGATATTCTGTGGGCTACGGACACAGGTTTGTGGTTGGAAACGCGGCAACAATGCTCCGGGTGGTTAGTCTATTCGCTCAGCGCGATTCATGGACGCGGAAAAAAATGGAGAACAAGGTTGGAGCGGATCAGGACGAAGGGAAGACCGATTACTACCGGTTTGCTCGTCAAGTTCTTGGAGCATTTCGGGAGTCGATACTGCCATTGGAAGAAGCAAATCACTTTGACCTGAGCGCGTTCGCGCGTGGCTGTTTTATGCTCGGGGAGATGGGGGAGGGACTACTCCCGTTTCGGGTTTTGATCGGGCGACGGGAGATACCGGACCGACACGACATCAACATCGCTCTTTCTGCGATGGCACGTCAATCACCGAGGGCGGCGTGCGAGGTAGTGGACCGAATGGTGGAACAGGGATTGCGACCAGACGGGGTGACGTTTGGGACCGTGTTGCACGAGGCGATTGTGCACGGGGACGTTGAGCTGGTGACGAAACTCGTCGATCGAGCACGAGAGGCAGGGGTGTCGCTGTCCCCGAAGACGATGGTCTCACTGATCCAGGCAAACGTCGCGGTCAGAGAGGACGTGGGCCGTGCACAGCTGGAAGCCAATGTTCGACAGGCATGGGAGATTGTGCGAACGACGGGGGAGTGGAGCGCTGTACACACGCCGAACGTGGGGAAGTGCTGCATCGTTGCGTGCCTGCACCTGGAAGACCCAGTGATGGCGTTCATGTTCTGGGCGCGGCTGGTGCAGGGAAAGACAGAATGGGGAGACGGCGAGCAGAGACGGCAGCGACGTGCTATCGGGAGTATGATACGGCGACACAGCGAGCAGGGGAGACTGGGCCCAGCTCGGGCACGGACAATGCTGCAAAGATTGGGGGAGTGTAGATAAACAGCAAAGGGCCCCATCTGTGGCAAAATCCCGCTACAGATTCCACCGCGCATCATAAATTTACTATCACAAATACACATTATACAAAAAGCAAAAAGAGGCGGGTTAAATTGAGGAAGCTCAAGTAGAATACTATCACAAATGTACCAAAGGAAACCGATAGTATTGATTTTTAGGCAATACTCACTATCCCATTAACACGTTGACAAGCGTGACGTCGTCCTGATCCATGTTTTGTAGTAGGTTCGTCCGGGGCGAGATGCCTGATGATGACGAGATATCTCGCAGCAGGTGATGATTTGGGTGCCGATGAAGGAGATGTCCCATCGTGTAGCCAGTAGTTGAGTTGCAGCCAACCATCCCGGTGCGAGATTGCGACAAGCACAGGCTGATGGTGTGTGGCACTGAAGAATAGAGCCTGTACGTACGAACAGGAGTCCTACACGATGGGTGACAGTAAGCGTTCTTGAGTGGTAAGAGTATGCAGATGAGACATACATGATTCTGGGTAGATATGTTGGTATCAGCAACCCATTAGTGGGCGGACTGAGGCGTGAACAACTCTCTGGAAGAGGAGACTGCGCCGTAGCCGTCATCATCGTTGCTGTCGCTGTGCAGTTGTGGTGAGGCCAGGGTGGCTGCGCATCGCCGATGACGACGTGGTGGTGCAGGTCATGGTGCATCGTCGCCGTACCATGTCGCATAGTCGTGGGATGGTGACGCGCGATGGCTGCCTGCACTGGCACAAGAACGGCACTGCGGGCGCTACCATTGTGTGGATTGTGCACGTCACGACCTGTTGTCATCGGTACCATGTCGAGCGGGAGGTGAGGCTATCGTTCTGGTGCCACCCCGTCGTCTCTGCCGCTGACGCGTCGCCAGTGGTTGGTGGTCGTGGTTATGGCGTCGTGGAGGTGGTGGTAACGCCGCAGTGGCTGCGCCATTGCCGTCCCCGTCGTACGACATGGTGGGGATGGTGGTAGTGCGTCGGTGGGGACCACTAGTACGGAGATCGCACAAACAATAGACAATAGATAATCAACATCCCGCTACACAAACCAAACACAAACAAATATAAATGTTAAAAATCGCAAGATCCGGGGAATCTTTATCCGAAAATGGAAGGTGCAGTGTTGCTGATAGCCCGAGGTTTCCCCGGGTCTGTCTGTTGGATCCATTCACCCTCCATCTCCCGTCCAAAGACCGGTTCAGTATAGTGTTCTCTGTTTAGCCTTGTCATGTCAATTGTCCTCTTTGTCTCTTGGATTTGATTCGTCGCTGACTCTGTCCTTACACAGGCGCCAATCTCAGAGTGCGTTTACCCCGCATAACGTCATTCGGTCTTGCCCTTACTATCCTTGACGTCAGGTTGCGACGCTTGCAGAGCCCGCAAGGTCCGGTGTGCTAAAGAAAATCTAGAGGATCCCAAACAGTCATGCAAGCACTGCATCGCACTCGCTATTCCTTGTACCTATGATTACCAACCAAAGAAAAGAGGTCCGCCAAATCTGTGCGCCATTCTCCACCCACACACGTCCTTGCCTGTTACCACCTCCATAGGTACCTGCGCCGTCTACAAGAGGCGGCTGCTGCAGCGGCTGCACAAAACTCCCACTCAGATGCCCGTGACCCTGATGCAACATCACCAAGTTCCACACACCGCTCCCTCGCTAGTCCCACCCAGTCCGGTATCTCTCCCACACACCCACACCCAACCTCGCCTTCCTTCCTCGAGCCACCACTCACCCCAATTCAAATTGCTTCCTCGATTATACCTCCCTCCCGCTATCCTATCGCGGCTGATTCTTTCCATTATTCGCCCATTAACGCAAACACTGTCCTTCCACTAAAGGCCGATGATGCTCGCCAATACCTTCCCTCCGAACACTATGGCTCATTCTCTAGCTACAACTGGTCTTACAAACACCACCAATTCTTGCCCACTGTTCCCGCAACCCCAATCCCACCTCTGTCATCCTATTACCGCCCTCATCGCTTGCAGGACATTGCTTCCAGGGACACCATATCGCTGATCATCGCCCTTTTCTTCGATTTCGTCTATCCCCTCACTCCTTGTGTTCACAAACCATCGTTCATGGCAGACCTACACTCTCACAGGGAAGAGCGGGACCCTTTATTCTTTGCCCTGATCATGTCAACAGTCGCCTCTACCCTTGTACAGGTCCCGAGATCATATCTTCCCATGGAACGTCCTGTCGTACGAAAACTTGCTCAGACTTGCTACGAGGCCAGCAGGCACATCACAATCGTTTCTTACGATCCTCCCACGTCCATGCATGTCGTCATTCGCTATTTGTATGACTTGACTCATGCCCTGGCGGTGTCGTCATCTCACTTTCCCTTAGTGACTGTATATACCACTTTTGTGAGGGTCATGACGCGACACAACATGCGGCTTTTGGCGAAGCTGCCCATATCGCTGTCACCCTCCACATGCATGAAGAACCCTCTTACGAAGGGCTGGACCCCATTGAATGCGAGGTCCGTCGCAGGACTTTTTGGCTACTTTTCGGCGGTACGTGCATGTCTATACCACTTCCTGTGCGTATAGATGTCTCGCGCCCCTTACCCCTTCATATTCAGCCGATAAATCTATGTCGATCTTGTTGGGCCGACCAATTTGTCTTCGCGACGAGGATTGCACGGTCCATTTTCCCAAGGAAATCGATGACGAATAGTGCGTATTTCTGCTATAGAACATGTCCATCAATTCGACATCAATATGTTTTCCCAGCATTACACCCAGCGCATATTTGCCCCAGCCCCATGGGAAGACAGCACTCGTGTCTGGCCTGAACTATATATCTAGAATATTTGCCCTGCTTGGAGAAATACTGGTCCGCATCAGGGTAGACAAGCGATCGCCTCCACAGGGACAGTTTGCCACCGCACGTCTCGAAGAGGTCCAATCGTTGCATTCGCGTATCCTAGGTGCATTTACACATGCACCAGAATCGTTGCGGTTAAAGCAGACCCGCCAAGCCAACCTTCCATCTGAATACGGCGGTGCGGGCTTTAGGCAGGCGACGTTCGCGGAAGTCAAAGACTTCTTTGACAATCCCAAAGCTTCTCGTGCAAATGCATTAAACCCGTTTCTGGTCATGCAAGCAAATATTTACGTGACACAGGTAAATCTTTCTTTACGATCACTGTTTCACTGTTCGGTGATCCATGGTTCCTCAGCAACTTGTCCGATTTGTCATTGAACAATACCGCGATGAACTCGTGACGTCTCTGCAGGGCACCACTGACGAGCATCAAGTTGCAGTAGACCGAGAAGCTGTTGCAAGCGATCTTCTCAATATTCTTCACAGGTGCGTTTCATCGACGGTCGAGATTGCGCCATTTTGAAACCCTCGATAGCATACCCATTCAATCAATAGCCACCAACGGACCATCATTGGTGAGATCTCGCAAATTGGCGTGCTGCAGCGGCTGATACACCACAGGTTCACAAAGTACGGTTTGTTGCCTCTACGTTGTTGGACACGGTCCGCAAAGCAGAGACCGCCCCTGCGTCCGCTGCCCGGGCGCATGCATTTCTTTGTAAGTGATGACATTATTTCCCATCCCCGATTCACTAATCAGGCATTCTAGGGGATTTCCTGTCGATTCTATCTGAGATTGAACGAAATTATCTGTGGGTTTCTTTCATGACCGTAGTATCTGTGGTGCGAAACTTACCATCGGTAGCTTGGATGATGACCGAGATGGCACGGAAAGGATTTGATGGGTTGTGTCATACACGCCTCGGCTGACAATATTATGTAGCACTACACGGTTGTTAGTATTTACCCACCCCAAGTACAGAGCTTGATCACGTGTCACCTGACAACGACGCGCTGTTACCGAGGCTACCAAGTTACACCAACGACATCGACATGTCAACATCTCACGAAGGTAGCACCAAAGCGAATCCCGTCCAGATCACGGAGGGTAAGTCGCCACTATGGGCGTCTCTGGCTATTGAAGAGTCATTTTCTTCAGACGAAGCTGCCGTCTACGATCGCCAAATACGACTATGGGGTCTCGAAGCCCAGCAAAAGTGCATCTTTATTTATAAGACCTCCGGTCTGGTGACTGACTGTGAATGACGTAGAATGCGAAACGCGACTATTCTAGTCGTCCGGTTACGTGGCACCGCAACCGAGGCCATCAAGAACATCGTTCTCGCTGGAATTGGAAAGCTCGTTATCGTTGACATGGACAACGTCAGCGAGGAGGACCTCGGGGCCGGGTTCTTTTTCCGAGATGACGATGTAGGGAAAAAGGTACCTTTTTCACGACGACCCTTATTCTCCGGATGACGTTGTGGACATCTGCGGACTGATGGCGCAATCTTGAACAGAAAGTGGATGCTGCCAAGTCGCGCATAGAGAATCTTAATCCGCTCGTCACTATCCAAGCCATCAGTCACGACGTGCTGCAAGACATGGAATCGCTCGAATCGTTGGTGATGAACGTCGACCTTGTCTGTGTGACCGATTGGGATCGTAAAGGACTGGTGAGATGGTCGCGTTGTGTCCATCATGCTGACTGTTTACGTCCCTCGAGAGTCGCATAAACGAAGCTTGCCGGCGTTTCGGGAAACCCTTTTACGCTGGCGGGACCTTTGGTCTGCTGGGTTATATTTTCTGCGATCTACTCAAGCATGACTACATTTCCCCGTATGTATTTCTGTCGCTAGTGTTTCGGTCAAGGTTGAACCTCGTGGTTTATAGTGATCGGTCTGCTCCGAGCGACGCACCTCGCAATCTGAAGGCCAGCGCGGTGTATCCACCATTGCACATGGCCTTGCGCCATCGATGGACTGCTTTGACACGAAAACAGGCCAAAGAGCTGAATCCTGCTGTTATACATGCAATACTAGGTGTGTTGGACTAGACATCATTTCTACCGGCGAGTGTTGACGTATAATGAAGCCGTCTGGGAATACCAGCACATCCATGCTGGGAAACTTCCGGAGAACTTGGAGGAAGCGCCGCAGCTCCTGTCTATAGCCAATTCGCTGCTGGAAGCATCTGATGTAAATAAACAGGCGCTGGAGACCATGCCACCTGCGCTGATCGAGTGAGTGCCATGGTATTTATAGGGACCGTGAACTTGACACGCTGCATACAGATCATTGTCGACAGCAGCGTCTCACGAATTTTCGCCGGTGTGTGCGGTGGTGGGTGGGATGCTAGCCCAAGACATTCTGAAAGCGTTGGCTGCGCGAGAGGCACCGATAGCCAACTTTTTCGTGTTTGATGGGACGAGTGGAAGTGGGACGGTTTGTCGGATGAACATGTAGTGATTGATGTTAGTTAATCGTGAGATTTGTTTCGGACCAAAAGCCACGTTTGGTTGGGCGCAGTTACGAGGCGCTGTCAGTTACCGTGTCAATGTCTGCTCCTCTCCCTTCAACATCAATGTCCATCCAGCGCAGGCCACACCAGTCCGCTCAAGACTACTACGCCGTCCCACAGAGCCCTCAACCACAGAACATACAACGCTCACAGTCAGCTTCGAGGCGCCCTGCCAGGTCATCCTCCCTCAGCAGCCAGTTTCAGCCAGGCAGAGGGGCGATCGCACAGGGTGTCGCAACCGGTGCAATCGGCGGCAGCTATGGCCCGTATTCCGTATGTACCTCCCCATCGTCGGCGTTGAACCTCCCTGAGTTATTTTTTAGTACAACCCTTCGACAGCTCGCGACAACACTTTTCAGAACGCTCGGTTCAGCGCCGCTCCCTCAGAAGCTTCCTCCATAGCTGGAGGGGAGAAATTGACCAGTGGACCCACAGCGAACACCTCTTCTGTACCCCCGTACATGTGGGATACAAAGGATCCCGATCTAGACGACGCCCTCCACAATCCCGATCCAGTTCAGGACGCTGCACTCGACAGTTCATTCACTATTTTTTCGGCCCGAGGGTGGGCGAATGTCTCAGCGCTGTTCGTTCTTGTCGTCGGCTTGATCACTCTTTTTGCTGGCTATCCTATCATTCATTACTTCACGATGCCGAAAACCACATCGGCTGGCTACAACCTCGGTGGTATCAACTATACCGGTCAAGTGCCAGATCTCCCCGGCTTGGCAAAACTCATCGATTCTGACACGCCCGCAAGCGCAAGACATCGGACTGGCAGCGACGGTTATCCCTACGAACTTGTGTTTAGCGACGAATTCGACACACCCGGTCGAACGTTCTGGCCAGGTGACGATCCCTTTTGGGAGGCAGTCAACTTGCACTACTGGTGGGCTCTATCGACCTATGAATGCAGACGACTTGGCCACTGACATCGACGAAACATCTAGGCCCACAGGTGACTTGGAGTGGTACGCTCCCCAGGTAGGCAATATTCTAACGAGCCGTGAAGGTCCTCATTGACACGTCTCTGGAGGCGGTGACAACAGCAAATGGGAAGCTGCAGATTACGATCACTGAAGAACCCATCAACAACTTGAATTTTTTGAGTGGTACGTAATCAATACATTCCAAGCCACCATTTGTCAAATGTGACCTTGTCGCCGTCAAGGTATGATTACTTCATGGAATAAGCTGTGCTTTACCACCGGTTATCTCGAAGTTAGTCTTAGTTTGCCAGGATCATCTCAGTCCGCAGGCTTTTGGCCAGGTGAGCACTTCATTTACCTGTCGTCTTTTGGTCACCAACTCTTGGTAGGCGCATGGACAATGGGTAATTTGGTATGTTACTCGGATCGATCGATGGCTGCCTCTCTTACTTGTGCGTTAGGGACGTCCTGGCTTCGGTGGAACTACAGAGGGTGTGTGCATCTCTCCGTTCTAGGCATCTCGCGACGAAAGATACATTCTTGTTCATAGGCACATGGCCGTTCAGCTATGACACTTGTGACTTGGGGACACTTCCCAATCAGACTTTCGAGGGCACCCCGGCAACAACTGCCACTGGTGGTAGTGGCGGTGGTCCGCTAAGCTATCAACCTGGCCAGCGACTGTCTACATGTACGTGCCCTAATCAAGACCACCCTGGCCCACAGACAAGCGGTGGATACGTTGGGCGTGGTGTGCCCGAAATCGACATCTTGGAAGCCCAAATAGATTTATCTACGGCCCCATTCCGAGGACAAGTCTCGCAGAGTTTCCAAGTTGCCCCCTACAACTACCAATACCAATTCAACAACGCAACTCCTGCGACCTCTATCAATGATTCCTCGGTCACATCTCTGAACTCTTACAAGGGTGCCGTTTATCAGCAAGCTCTGTCCGCAGTGAGCTTTGTCGATAGTCAAAATTATGGTGGACAAGGTTACGCTACGTACGGGTTCGAGTACTGGTCGGACCCCAATGACCGCCCGTCTGGTTACATCACTTGGTACAGTGAAAGCGCACAGACGTGGAAAATAACGTCAGCCTCCGTCGGGCCCGATTCAACCTCTCAAGTCAGCTCGAGACTGATCTCTGAGGAACCGATGGTCAGTCCTTGGCCGTCTTCAAATTGTGGGGTTCGACTGATGCTTTGACAGTTCATCATCCTTAACTTGGGAATGTCCCGTAAGCAGATCTTCTCGTACATGTATGACAGATTTGCTTACTGTTTCTTCAGCATCCTTCCAAGGCCAGGATTATCATTCTCTCCAATTCCCCGGCACGATGTATGTCGACTACGTTCGTTTATACCAACGGCAAGGCTTGCAAAATGCATTGACCTGCGATCCTCCAAGTCGTCCGACCTCCGCATATATCAACTCGTGTGTGATGGTGTTCTCCCAGTGACGTCAACTGACTCAAATACTGTCTAGACATCTAAATGCTTACAGCAATCCGAACATCACGACCTGGGCACAAGCGGGTTATCAGTTCCCGCTGAACAGACTGACCAATACGTGTTCTTGATCTTTGATTAATTGCTCTCGTTTCCTTATCGGCTTTGACGCTCCCATACCACTACACTGCGATACATTCCTCATACTGTACGATCGCATATTTAACATGATCTATGGACTGGACGTTTCTCATACCCCTGGCACTCGGAACTTTTACATCCTACGATTTCAAGTCCTTGGCACTTTGTTTCTCGCCCAGTTGATACAGTCGTGTCTACAACACCATTCTAGTAGGATCCATAATACGCCGAGGTAGCTGCAATAGAAGGTCATGAACATATGCAATGTATTGTGTGCAGCGTCAAGAGTTGGTCATGTCTGTACTAGTTCCTTTATTATTATCATGTCTTCCTTCTGTGCCCATCTTTTCCCTCATCGCCCGCAATGCTTCGCTTGGGAATGCAGCTTCTATGACCCCATACGACTGTCCGACGCGTGAGTATAAAAGGTCGAATGTTTCCTCAGCATCAGACATGGGTTCCTCGTCGGCCGCTGGGGCACCATCTGCGAGAACCCGCCTGAGAGGCAGGCACTGGAGTTTTACCTTTTCAGAAGTCCCTGCCGGCAAAAACGCGCGTACGACGATCTTTTGTGTCGCCGACTTTTGTGCACGTTCGATCAGGTGGTTCCATTTCTGGGCGACGGCAGCGTCGCATCCACACGTCCTCAATGCGTCCACCGAATGGGTAGAACCAATCTCGGATTCCATGGGGACTTGGGTAAAGTCTAGCTCGACGACCACCGGATTCTGATTCAGCATCGTGACGGCTGCTTGGATGCGATCCCGGAAGGAAACAAGGTTGTGCGCGATGACCCGGTCAATGAAATGGACGTTGCGCTTGGACAGACGTGATACGAGCCCGTCTGAGGGGGGCCACACATTAGTGGCTTCACGTGCGCTCGGGTTCTCTGGCTCACCTGCACGACGAGCTTGGATGTCACGGCAATACTTTTGATGGTTACCGTTCTTCCAATCGTGAACTTGACATTCTTTGCTGCAATAATGCACGTGGAGGCATCCTGCGCAAGTTTTGAATGACTTGGGAGGTTTGGACTTGCTACACTATATAGAAGATCGTATAGATGGCACAGCCGAGCGGAGAGGACGCAGTACACGTACCCTTTCATTCTGACAAGTTTCGACGTGAGTTTCACTGCTGAGGGGCATGTTGTACAGCGCTGCTCTGCTCCGTACGACATTTTCAAACAAGGACCACGATTTGAATAGAAAGCCGTCTTTCTCGAGTTTTCCCGGCAAGCCGCTCGCATCGATCGCCGTGAGCTGTTTGATCATGGGTTTCAACACGGAGTTGTACACCGAATACTTGGGGATGATCTGCCCGAGCAACAAGAACAATGGCTCCCAATCTTCGCTATGCTGGCCGTTCAAGTGTTTCAGCCAGGGTTCGGAGGAAAGCATGGCAGTCAAGAGGCCAGCTTCCATGAGTTGAGTGACCCAAGGCAGCCCATCTGTCGACTCCACGTAGGCGCGAATGTACCAATATCCATAAGACATACACTTTGCGACGGTGGAGTGTCGGCTGGTGGTAGCATACGAGTCCACCAACGACCGAATGACACGCGTAAGGATCGTCATCGAGCGTTGGTTGAGAAGAGGGATTCGAATAGCATCGTTGATGGAAAGGGTTGTGATGAGATGAATGTCCCAAACGATGAAGTCATAGTTGACTGGCGTGCGTGCGATATCTTGCAAGAGGTGATTCAAAGCGGTGGCAGCGAGGGGATCCGGGTCGCCGCCAAAGGGACGCAGGATCTCCGACCAGTCCCAACGTTCTTGTTGTGAAAACCCGCACATCCACGAATCCAGGGTCGCTGGTACCGAAAACAGTGACTTGGAGGATGGGTCGGCCGAGTGAAACCTTGCATCCAAGGTCTCCAGATGCCACAGAGAAAAGAGAGTGGCAATGATACCGGAAGATGAAGTGATATAATCAAACACTTGATGCAGGAAAGGATCGTTGCAGATGCCCAAAAAGTCGAGAATAGCTTTTTTCGCGAGGAGGCGAAACGAAAAGTCGACGCTCTCTTGGTCTATAAAGTCGCTTTTCAGATACAGAATCCACCGATGGAGATCGGGCCAGTGGTGAGCCATAATCTGGAGAGTGCGCTCCGCCGAATTGGTATAACATCTGAGGATAATGGAGGCCAGGGTCGAGAGGCACAAAGATTGTTGGACAGGAAGGGTCTTGTCCGACTTTGAGGTCTGAAGATGGGCATCGTCCAGGACAGTGTATATAGCAGTCACGATCGTGTGACGTTGCTCTACAGTACGAGCTGGTGCAAGGGCTATGGTCTTCAAGTCAGCGGGGGCACGAGTAGAACCGGCCAGGAGCTGCTCGATCGCGTCCTGAGAAAAGTCTATGATTGAACGAAACAAACTCGATGTTACCACTGACCTCGATCTCTGTTTCGTATGGCATTTGGAAAACGTTTCATGGAGGACTCGGGTGAAGGTTTATATAAGGATGCGCCTCAAATTTTACGGGACAACCCCATGATTCATCTCGGATTGGAACGGGTGAAACGACTCGCTACCTACCTAGATCCGTTCAAGAGGCCAACAGTACACGTTGCTGGAACGAACGGCAAGGGGAGCGTCACCAACTTGATCGCCTCCATTTTATCTGCTTCAGGACTTGCCGTGGGCACGTTCAACAGCCCCCATCTCGTCTCCGTCTATGACGCCATTCTCATCAACGGCAAACCTGTCACACCATCCGTCCACGACCATGCACGTAGTCTCGTCATCGCTGCAGATCAACGCTTCAATACCGCCGCTACACCCTTTGAGTTGTTGACCCTCACAGCCCTTCAGATATTTGAAGACGCCAAGCTCGACGTCGTGGTGGTCGAGGTCGGGATGGGTGGTCGAGGCGACGCAACCAATGTCATTCCAGATGACTGCATTCTGGTGTCCGTTCTTACATCGGTCGATCTGGATCACCAGAAATTTCTGGGGGACACAGTAGAGTCCATTACGGAACACAAAACCGGCATCGCAAGGCCCGGGAAGCCCTTCGTTCTAGGCCCACAAAGATACCCCATTGTTGAGGTCACCGCCAGACGCGTCGTCGAGCACCCAGAGATACGCGGCCATTTTATCGTCAGCGTGCCTGTCCGTCCAGTCCGCGTGGGCGAGGAATATCATTTCTCTCCCTCCGACCGTCCCTTTGTTGCTCCTCCAGGACAGTCCATCGAGTCTTGTTACGTCCCCTTTACTTTGCCAATTCATGCCAAACTTCCGTTGCACGGCACCCATCAGCTCGACAACTTGTCGGTCAGCCTGACTGCCATCTCTACCATAATCACTCAGTCAACGTTGGACCTTTCCCACCAAATCACAGCCGAAACTGTTCGTGCAGGAATAGAGGGCGTTTCCTGGCCCGGCAGGCTCACCTTCCATACGCTGCCACGTCCCGCGACGGAAGGCTCAATGCTTGATCCGCCCGTCGTTTTGGCAGACGGAGCTCACAACGCTGCGTCTGCGGAAACTCTTGCATCTTACATTTCCGAGCTCCGGGCTCAACTCAAGCCAGGTTCAAGCCTGCATATAACGTACATTCTTGCACTCTCACATTCACCACCTAAAACACCTTTCGACACGCTGTCTCGGATCTTGTTGCCACATGGTTCTGAGGGCCCAGAACCGAGAGTACGGGTAGCAGTCCTGGGGTTTACACCCCCAGAGGGTATGCCGTGGGTGACCTGTGTCCCACCTTTGGAAATACGAGACACGGTCCGGCAGATAATCGATCTCGCTGATGAAGATGTATGGATTGCGCCTGATGATCTTGCCGTGGATTCTCAGCTGCTGAGGGCGTTTGAGTGGACGGAGGCTGGACAAGCCGCCCGTGCGGGAGAGAACCTGGTTGTCGTCACTGGGAGTTTATACTTGGTTGCAGACTTTTATCGGTTGCTGAAGGTGCTCGGGGAGTAAGTAAGTAGACTAGCCTACAAGTTGGACGTTGTATTTTTCGTAGTTGGCCAGCTGCAAAGTACGGGTACAATCTCGGCGGCCAGCATCAGACGCACAGTCAGTTACAGTGTGACCCCTGCTTGCCGCACAACTTTGACGTCGTCAGCCCTCGACGCGCGCCGGTGACAGGATTTGGCCCTGAAAAGGTCAAGTCCATCATGGTATACGAGTCGACGGGTGGGCCAATCAACCACAGGGACGCCTCTAACACCTCGGCGTAAGTGTCTCGCTCGATTTCGTCCCTCTCCATTCCTTCATTCTTCGTAGATCTTGCTGGAAAAAACCCCCAACCCCAATACAGGTTCCACTCCCTGGTCAAGTGAGAAACAACCCTCGATCCGCGAACCACCGTACATACTTACTTCTCCTAACTAGCGTCTCCCACCTGGTCCTCCCAGTGAAGTAAGAGGCAGTTTTCAGTTTTGATACCCGACACCAACTCACGCTTACTGACTAGCATCCTCAACGACCTCTCCGTGCTCACGATAATCCCTACTCTCGAATAACGAACAATCTTAGCCCACATTTCAACTCCAATGCCTCTTCAAAATCAGCCACTGATATCGACAAAGTGAGAAACACTCCCAATTCGTAATCCACGACACGTCTTCTTACTCCGCGGACTAGCGTTCTCGCCCACTCAACTCCAGCCGCCCAGGCAACCCAAACGTCCGCCAGACCCTACTAGCAAAGGCTCACGACGAGTGGGGCTCCAACGCGGACTGGCGTGCACGAAAGCGCCAAAAGCTTGATCCTATCGTTTTCTTGACTACATCCCATGCTTCTCGTCCTACTGTTTCTGAACCTGACATTCAACTGGTCGAAATGCCCCGCGCGACCAGCAGTCGCAGTAATTTTGTGCCAAACGACGCCGAAATTATCGAGCTCGGAACTAGCGACGACGACCTGGGCGAACCTGTCCCTCGCATCACTAAATCATCCTCTCCGGATCCAATATGCTTCCTTCCCGAGCATCCCACTCGTGCCTCTCATGCACCTCGTGCCTCTCATGCACCTCGTGCCGTTCATGCGTTCGAGACTCATCCCACCAAGTACGAAGCGTCTGCATCAGATAAAGGCAAGGGTCGTGCTAAAGACCTGCCCGAACTTGTGGAGGGTTCGGAAGAAGAGGATGAAATCTCAGAGTTCATGTCCCCTCTGTCCAACGGACGACCACCCGACGTCAAGAATACGCGAGGAATACCCGCGGACATCGTGCAAGAGCGTAAGCGACAATTCGAAGGTGTAAGTCAGTCCGCACCTGCAGCCATACGCCGCCCCGTGAATTCCGTCGACTTGACAACTGGATTGGTTATCAATAAGATGAAAAAGAGGGATGAGGTGAGCTCAAAGTGACTGGCCGAACGTTGGTATCTCAAAACATCTTAGGGTACACCCAGCCAGCAGAGAAGCACAGGCATATCCGATCTTGGAATTTCATCATCCAACTTTGTGGATTCTTCGCGGACAAGGGAGAAGACTCTGACTTTGCCGTTGCGGGCTTGGTGTTTGGGTCAACACATGCTCAGACATTCCGAGGCTTCACCCATCAAACTAACATACGAATCCCTCTTACGAAGAGTAAGGGTTACGTGGGGTCGATCACCTCCAGAAAAGTTCGAATTCAAGCTCGATAGAGATGTCTGCTCGGTGATGGTAATATGTTTCTCTGTTTGCTTGTCGGTGGTGATAATCCCCGCCAGATCGTGAACGATCAAGATAGCATGTTGAAAGAAAATGTCGTGATTCAATTTACTACTACAGCGGGATCCTCATGGAAGGAAGCTGAACGGAAATACAAAGGATTCCAAGGAGGTATGTAGCCGCTGACTCGAATTTCTTATTCCCTTGTCAACTTGCTTCGTGGGTGTATTACAGGGGGGGGACGCGGTAGGGAGGTATTGACGTTTCTCTTCTCAACCGAGAAGCATCGAGGTTTTTCCATCACGGACTACCAGAAATTCGCCACGGAGATCAGAAAAGCAATTCCATCCTCTGCCGTTGAAATCATCCAGTAAGCCAAAATCATACTTCACATCGAAACATGTCATAAAATTTCCAGGCCAGCCAAGGGCAAGACCGTTTGGGAGTATGCATCCCAACGCAGTGAGATGTTTGAAATAAATGTGACCAGAAACGCAATGGAAGCTGGCGGCGAGAGTGTCCTCGACAAGCCACCGCCATTGACCCGGTCTGCTACCCCTTGTTCTTCTGCAACCGTCAAGATTGGTCCGGAGCCGTAAGATAGATCATCAATGCTTAGATACTCGCTAACGTCCTGTCTGTCAGTAAACCCTCAGATGGAGATTCAACAACATCCGTACCCCACCGTCGCTCTGCACGACAGTCTGCAATGCGATCTATCAGGGCCTCGCCCCCATCTCCACCACAGGCTCAGTTGGAACCCGATGAAGTGTAAGCAGGGTGGCCCTACATGACGTTCTGCCTTACGACAGCGTGTCTAGTGTTCTAATATATCCACCAAGTGGTACTGGAGCACTTCAAGTTATGCATAGTGATCTCAGGAGGTTACAGCCTGAAGAATACCTCAATGATACCCTCATCGAGTTTGGGCTCAAGTATGGATTCCCAACTAACTGACAATTATGTGAACTGAAACTTTCAGGCTTTGGCTGAACGATCTTCGGGAGAAGGACCCAGCGTTGGCGGACCAGATTCATGTCTTCAGTTCTTTCTTCTACAAAAAGCTTAATAACAAGAAGTTTGTCAATACTCTACTTGTTGTTTGGCACCTCTTCTCATACAGTGTCCTCTTTATAGCCCTGAAGATGGATATAAAAGCGTGCGCAAGTGGACCTCCAAGGTTAACTTATTCACGAAGAAATACATTATTGTGCCTATCAATGAGAAGTACGCGCCTTTGCTGGAGTTTCGAATCATTCATTCACGGTTGTTGGTAGTATCCATTGGTACCTTGCAATCATATACGAACCTGGACATACCTTGGAACCACCACTTCCACCTTCCCAGCATTCTGACACACGAACGACACGGAAACGTAAACAGAAGCAAGACCACACTAAAGTCAGTTCGGAAACGATTACCGGAACATTGCCGGAAGGACTGAACCCCGCTGTACATGTTACTGATGGGGAACATGAAGTCGATGCGTCTTCTGTGGATGCTACGCGCGCGACGACGCCTAGCACGACCGAAAACCAAGATATGGATGACGTTGCGATCACCGTCTTCGACAAATCCTGTTCTATCACCGCTGGATCAGAGCCGGTTTCTACGACGTACTCTGAGGTTCAGATTCGCGATTCATCTCCAGATTTGGTGCATCCCCCTTCGGATGGCATGGACGTCGACGAGGACACAACACGTGACGTCACGGAAATACAGCGTCCTTCAACGTCAAAGTTATCATCAGGTATACCCGTTAGCCAATTTTATGGAGGAAATCCGGGACGGGTTGTTCTCGTTGACAACGACGAAAGTGGTGAGGACCAACAGCAAGAGGCCGAGGTGGACGATATGTTGGCTGTAACTCGATCTCCAACCGGGGATTTGCCTGCTCAGTGAGTAGGCTTTCTAAATGGTTGAAACGAGTATTCTAACGGATTCGCGGACGTTGCCTTGGCAGGACTTACATTTTTACACTGGACTCCCTTGGTACTCGACACCCACAAGCCATCAGAGTACTCAAACAATATCTTGAATGGGAAGCAAGGGATAAACGCAACTTTGACGAAGTGCGCGCCGCGGTCGGCAAGCAAGTCCAGGTATGATACTCCCTAACTTCAAGTAAAAACGATATCTTATTCGTGTTCAAGGTCCCCGCTCAGCCAAATACTTGGGATTGTGGAGTGTACCTCCTTCATTTGGTAAAAGTTTTCATGAACGCCCCGTCCGATTTCGTGGAACGAATTCTTACTGTATGTGACATTCACACCAACCATGTCTGATGAGATTACAACGCCATTGACAGACAAAAGGTACCATGCCAATTTCCGAACGCAAGAAGCTGTGGCAGGACCACGAAGTTCCGCAGTTTCGGGACTACTTGCAATCCCGCATTGTCCAACTTTCTGAAGAGTGGAACGCTGGGAAGACTGAGCGGGGGGAACAAGCAAACAAGCAGAGTGACGATACAATGGAGGTAGGGGGGATGTCTTCCGAAGGTGAAGTGGATATTGTTGAGGACGTACCAAGCGTCAAAGCGACCTCGCGTCCTAGACCGAAACAACGACAACTCGCGAAGAGGCTCCGTGGATAATGCATTGTCATTGATGTTCATTCGCTCTGTTGCATGCACAGCACATCACGTTCTTCCTAGAATACACAGTACCCTACAATTGCTTTAGTTGTACATCGCAATGCTAATGGTGTTCGTATAATTTTCGTGCTGAACGATCCGGTCGAGTATTCATTGCAACTGCCAGGCAGCTGTGGCTTCACGTGGTGACCCTTAATGCCGAGCACACACGCCCCAGGGAATCTGGAGACAAAGTAGCTGAAAATTCCGGGGATATGGACGATGTAATCAAGGACTCGACCAAAACGCAATGAATACAAATCCATACAGTGTGATAAGGATTAAATGAGAGGACGGGACACTCGTCCTGGTGGACGTTGTACCCAAAAAAGCGGTTCAGAACCTAACAAGTCCCGAAAATGAAATGGAGTGTTGCATGCAGTGATGTTATCTGATGAACATGATAAAAATCGAGGGGATATGAGGTGCCTAGGATCGTTGTCAAGAAATAGTTGTGCCCCGAGACAATCACTTTTTCAAATAGGCCTTAGGTCGTGGACGAATAGAAGTGGTGTTGGATCGGGCATCATATCACGGCGCACTAGGGTGTAAGTAGGTGTAACAAGGGCTGACGAGGAAGAATGACTCCCTGTCATCGGACCAGCGGTTTCGCCTGCGCTACCACCAACGGCAGTAGGTGCCTGATTCGAGGCGGAGTTGTGTGAGATATAATACCAGATTCCGATGCCAGCTCCGACGCACTGCGAAGAAAAGGTTAGGGATCCAGACTAGTGGCGTAGAGGGTACCCACGATAAGCAGGATTATGCCGACCAACCAGACCCAACGCGATAATCGATTATAACCATTCTGTGTCTTGGTCAACCAAGAACTAAGGAATAAATCAATTGAGTGCAGCAGTCGTAGCACGATACGACTTTCTTACCTGGGTTTCTTCTCTTCCTTGGCAACCATGCTGAATCTTCTCCAGAAATCATCCCCACGTTCCCCACGTTTTGGTAACAAGTTGTCCTCAGAGTTTCCACGCATGATGGATTCTGAGAACTTGACATCCGACTGAGGTGGGGACTTTGAAGGACGAACGAAAACTGGTGTGATCGGGGTTATAGGAGGTTGAAGGGGATGAGGCATGCTCGGTACAGATGGTCTGGAAGCGGCTGTCTGATAGATTGGCGCGGGCATACGAGGTGTGCCGGTGTCTGCCTGCGGGCGAGTTGCACGAAGGACCTGAGGAACCTGTCCCATCTGCGATCGTCCCACTAACTGGTTCGAACGAGGGGTTGGAGGTAAAGGGCTGGAGATCTCGAGGTTGGCGATGGGAGCGGGGTATCCAGGTCGAGGAGCTGCCAAGGGAATTGCGTGGGACATACCGCCAGCTATGGGGCCGGGACCAGACTGGGGGTATCTTCTATCATACCTTGAGAGGAACAGCAAGTCAGTGCATGGGGTGTGACGTGCTGGTCGACATACATGCTGAGACTGTCGTTCGAATATCCGGCTCTGCTGGTTTTCGAACTCGCCTATAGGCTGGGAAGGGTATCTGAACAATAGATATGTGTCTGTCTTCTAAGTTCCCGATGTAAAGCGAGTGGAAGCCTCGTCAAACTGAAATTTTGCGAGGCAGCGAGTGTCGATTTTGAGCCGGAGGAAGGCTTGGAGAAGAAGAAGGGAAAATGACAGACAGTGAGTAAGAAAAGGAAGATAAAGCTGGTTACCGTCACCACCATCGTGCGACCTCGCCAATCAACTTCAAGTTCGGCTAAATCATCTCTCTTGTGACATTATTCTGTATCGTTTCACGTTCTCTACGACCACCGATGCCACCGCGAGAGCTACTTGACGAGCGATCGCAGTATAGGGAGCGTAGCATACCCACAAGGCAAGTCCTCTTATCGCCGTCTATTAACTGTGTGGTTAGGTTAATATGAATATAAATGTTACTTAATTTGATGGCATGAAAGTCACGTGGTTACTTTGTTTGACATTGTTGACGCTCAGAGGCGCGTCGCGGGTCAGCTTCGCGCTCACGCGTCTCTTCGTCACCACAGCATGGCAAAACGAAGGAACATCATCGACAGCGACGACGACGATGCCCCCGAATCTCAGGTGTCCAAGCGCGCCAGAACAGAGGAAAGCGAGGAGCTGGTTGAAATTCCAACCACCTCCCTAAAGCGCGAAAAGAAGCCCATTAAGGGGAAGAGCAAGGGCGAAGATCAAGACAGTGATGACGAGGACGAGGAAGAAAATTTTCATCACGGTGAACAGCCAAACGAAGAGGATGAGAAAAAGTTCGAGGAGGACCATGGTGAAGCTATTCGCCGTAAACTCGAACAGCGTCGTAACACCATCGGCGTATGTGGTTTCATGTCTGTCTCAGCGTGTCTGATATATTCTGTTGAAGAGTATCGCGGAACATGGCATCATTGAGTCTATCGAGCTGAAGCAATTCATGTGCCATACTCACTTGTCGTTCGCGTTCGGCCCTCAGGTTAATTTCATAATTGGTAGAGTCGTCATCTAGACCTGCGATCACACATTATTGATTTATTCGCAAGGCCATAACGGAAGCAAGTTATAGGCGTTTACTAGCTCTAGCTCACTATTGACTTTCCCCCCCCATTAGGTGGAAAGAGTGCCATCCTGTCCGCCATCACGATTGCTCTTGGTGGCAAGTCCATTTCCACGGGTCGTGGCAGTGGACTTAAATCATTTATTCGCGAGGGTCAACAGTAAGTCTGTACCATGGATTCTCTACCACCATACAAGCACGTTTGCGCAGGAGAGCAGAAGTCACTATTTCTCTCAAGAACCAGGGTGAAGAAGCCTACAAGCCGAAAGAGTATGGGAAAAGTATCGTCATTCGCCGTGCTTTTACGCGGGATGGTGCCTCTTCGTGGAAAATCATGAGCAAGGAGGGTACCGTCGTCTCCACCAAGAGAGACGAGCTAGCTACTATTTGCGACCATATGAACATTCAGGTTGATAATCCCATGAATGTTCTTACTCAAGGTAGGATAGGTAATCAAAAGTTTTTAGTAGTTATTGATTGACCCTATTTTCATAGACGCTGCGCGACAGTTCTTGAATGCTTCTCACCCTTCTGACAAGTACAAGGTTTGTCCGGTTTCACAAGGTTTGACACGATGTTGTTTGAACACTGCCTATTAGTTTTTCCTTCGTGGGACGCAACTGAGTCAACTCAGCGAGGAGTATGATACTTGTCTCGACAACATCAACCAAACCAAGAAATTGCTTCATCAGAAGAAGCAGGTCCTCCCAGACCTTCGTGCAGTGTTCAAGGAAGCCACTTCTCGCTTTCAGGAGGCTTCTAAAGCCCGCGAGCAACGTTTTAAAGTCGATGAACTCAAGAGAGAGCTCGCATGGGCACACGTAGCTGCTAAGCAAGGGGCAAGTCTTGCCGTCGTTGCCCCTATCCTCGCGATGTTCTCACATCTGATCTTAGGAAATGGAGGTGAAGTTTGAAGAACTGGCCAAGGCCGAGCGCCGTCTACCGCGAATTGAAGCCGAACTTGAGACAGCAGAGGTACGCCACCATTCTCAAACCTCAAAGTTATAGACAACTCGTTTCTTCTTTGCTAGTCCCAGTTTCGACTTGCGTCCCAAGAAGTCGAGCGTTATGAGAAAGAACATTCCGAGCTCGGTAATATTGACCATCTTAATGACCAACGTAATAAACTTCAGGAAAAGATGCGAGTTAATAGGAATAAGCTCCGCGATTTCAGGGTGGGTGTCATTTAGTTGCCTGAAATACCTTTCCCCATGGTTTACACTTAGAACGACCAAAATGCGATGAGTGATAGCATGACCGCCTTAAACAGGTCCATCAAAGATTACGAGGAGAAAATTGCAGAGGAAGCTTGCCGCTTGGAGGCACATACACAGGCAAAGCGCGATGAAATCAATCGTCGTCTTGAAGCTGCGAAGGAAGCTGTTGCAGAAGCTGATCGTCAACACAAGGATGTGATCGAACAGAAGCGCAAGAAAATGGTCGAAAGGGATGAGGTCAAGTCGAAAGGTCAAGCCGCAGAAGCCAAGATGCCTCAGCTTCAGGAACGAATCACCGAGTGTCAGACTGTGATTCGCAAGTCCAAAGAGCAAGAAAAGAACAGTTTAGCTCCGTATGGCCAGGATATCAAGGGTGTATTGCAGAGCATCAAGAAGGCACATTGGCACGGAGACGTCCCCGTGGGGCCGCTTGGTCTGTATGTGAAACTCAAGGATCAGAAGTGGGCACAGTTATTGAGGGCGCAACTGGGGACCTTGATGACCTCTTTCGCGTGCACGGATGCGAGAGACCGGCCACAGTTGAAGAGAATCCTTGACCAGTCGAAGAAGTACTTCTATTCATCTGTGCCTCTTGCGCCTATGCTAATGATGCTCAGCTATGTCAATGTCATCATCTCCGAAAAAGATCTATTTGACTACAGGGCCGGTGAGCTACGGGAGGATGTTCTCACAGTTTTGCGCGCCCTCGACGTAGGTCGTCTTATGAGAGATAATGACGATGGCGGTGACCTTTTAACGAAACAGGTTTCTGACCCATATGCTCTTCGAGTGTTAATCAATGCGGCAAATATTGAAAGGACGGTGCTTGCTCGAGACCGAAAAGTTGGTGATGATATCCTCAAAACTCTTGGCGGGGGTGGCGTGGCGTGGACCGCCGACCACATGCGTGTGACTAGATATCCGTACGTGCTTGCTCGTTCTCTGTCCCATCTATCATTTACCACGGGCAAATTAGAGAGGGAGGTGGTTCGTCCATCACCTTGAGTAAGGTTAAACCCAATGATCCACGTCGCATGTTGTTTGCGACGACTGATCTGGCTTCGCGTCGGTAAGTATGTGCTTTCAGTTCATCGCTAGTAGATCTTACACTCCTGCCAGCGACTGGGAGAGCAAACTGTGTGCTGCGGAGTCCGAGTATAAAGCCATTCAAGCCGAACTCAGCCAGTGTCGTCAATACTATGACGATTTGTGCCACGAGATCGAAAAGCTCTCCGTAAGGCCTCAGATATGGCCTTCCGAGCAACGGGATAATGGTGTTGTCAGACCCCGGAGCGAAAGACCTACGAGGATCTGCGGGCAGCGAAGACAGCACACGCCCAACTCCAAGAAGAGGCCAATGAGGAAATGCCAGCCGGAATCTCGGGCTTACAGAATGCAAAAGACGTATGTATCCAGCCTGTGATTCCGTTGTTTGTGTTGACTGTCTGCCACTCATAGCAAGCCGAGGCCGATAAAGCCTCTGTACTGGAACAATACACCGATCTTGCGGCACGAAAGGCCGTTATAGATGAACAGCAGGCCTCGCTCTTGAAAGAAATGAATGGTGTAAAGGACCAGATTCAGAACTTTGAACAACACCGTAGTGGAATCATGGTTAGTGTTGCTCATGTTTTACTGCGTAAAACTGCAATCAATCCGGTGCAGGCCAAGATAGAAGCGGGCGTAACGAATCGACTGGAGGCGCAAAAGAATCAACAGCACTATCAATCGAAACTCGAGACAGAGAAAAAAAAGGTTACTGATGTTGACACTATTGCAAAAACTCTTCAGGAAGAGTTTACCAACTGGTCAGAACAAGCAGAGAAGTATTGCGAAAGAGTCAAAAACCCACGCAAAGTGGCCGAGGTACAACGTCAGCTTGATTCAGTCCAAGCGGCCCTGAAGGAGAGAGAGCGCCGGCAAGTCTTACGTTCAGAGACATCCTTCTCCCGCTGATTTGATTTTCAAGGCAAGGTGCAACCATCGAGGAACTTACCATCGAGGTGAACAAGGCCAAGGCCAGCTTAGACAACGCCGAACGTGATATTTGTAGTCTCTCTTCTCTCAACCATGTAAGATCATTTTCATCTTTGCCCTCGTGTGTTGTGCACTCAAATCGTCCAGGCATTGAGGAACGCTCTTGTGATTCGGATGCATAGATGGCACGAATTTAGACGTCACATCGCTCTCCGTTGCAAGCTTGTTTTCCAATATCACCTCTCTGAACGGGGTTACTATGGCAAAGTCTTGTTCGACCACGTCAATCAGACACTGCAGCTCAAGGTTCAAACTGATGACCAGACATTGACTCAAGCGAGAGATAAGGATCCTCGGTCTCTCAGCGGTGGCGAAAAGTCTTTCTCGACGATCTGTTTGCTCTTGTCGCTGTGGGATTCCATCGGGTGTCCACTACGTTGTCTCGGTATTGAATATCCCCCATTCTTCGTCGTTGCCATTTAACACGCACTCAGATGAATTCGATGTTTTCATGGATGCGGTCAACCGCCGCATCAGCATGCGCATGATAGTATGTATTATGTCACCTCACTTCCTTCACTGATCTTATGCTGGTGTAGATTGACACGGCCAATGCATCCGACAAGAAACAGTACATCTTGATCACTCCGCAAGATATGGGCAATATTCAGCCTGGAAGCACCGTCAAGGTGAACAGGATGAGGGATCCAGAACGCAACCAAAGCACTCTGTCCTTTGCTTCTTAAGAATCCAAGTTAGTTCTTGTTACTGTAGCGACTGGCATTCCCATAATACCTTTATTCTATTCGTACATTACTCTACCTCTCCTTTAATAGGCTTTATGCAACCAAGTACTGTAGCATCTCTAGTTGACTGTCGTTCATACATTGTCTTAGTTGGCACCGTTTACCAGCAGACTCACCGAATTGTCTTCATGGACATTACCTGAGGTATCTGGATTGACGATGGTACCAAGCAAGACAGGGCAACCTGGCGAGGGGTAGTTCAGGTGAGTCGACGATCCCCTAAATGGTTACTTTGACACGACTCGACATAGCATTACATCTTAAACCCGCTAGCAACGAAAAACAGGGTATACGATATAACCTCAGTCGACGAGCTTCTTGCCCTTGTCCCTAAATCGCCCGAGCTCCTTCTGCCAAGGTTCCCAAACTTCCCCATACTTCTTCACAAGCCTGGCGAGCTCTTCTCTTTGTTCTCTCTGTCATGGTATATAGGTAAGGCGCGTACGACTGTGGATCATCGACGCACCAGATTCCAGGGCTCTTCACCACCATAAACATCTGTAAAGAGATCACGAAGGTCGGTCTGTTTAAGCGTTTCGGCGCGTTTGAGTGTGGTGATGACATCGTTCTTGAGTTTCGCTTTGAGCTCCTCTTCCTCTTTCCCGTTCCACCATCCTCGCGACTCCATGAACAACCGGAAACGTGTGATGGGACTATCGATCTTCTTCCAATTCTCGACTTCCTGTCGACCGCGGTATGCAAACGAGTCGTCGGATGTCGAGTGGTGGCCAACACGGTACGTCATGGCTTCGACCAGCACAGCGCGGCCGCTTTCGAGGCATCGTCTGCGCGCCTCTTTGACGGCGTTAAAAACTGCCAGAATGTCATTACCGTCTACCCTGACGGTGTCGATACCGTATCCAGGTCCGCGTGCGGCAATTCCATCGCCATGAAATTGCTCCCGCGCAGGTGTTGAGATTGCGAAGCCGTTATTGCGAGCCAAGAAGATAGTCGGAGCAGGGATGGTGGAAGCAAGGAGCATTCCTGCGTGGAAATCACCTTCTGAAGCGGCACCTTCGCCAAAGAAGACACATGCTACGTTCTTATTGCGCCGGGCCGGATCACGTTTGAGTGCAAATCCGACGCCCGCTGCCTGTGGTATCTGTGTTGCGAGTGGAGACGAAATGGTATGGAAGTGAAGCTCGGGAGATCCAAAGTGCTGGGTGGAGGGTAGTGTGTGACTAGACTGAAAGGTAGGGAATTGAATACCATGGGCATTTGTCGACCTTTTCCACTCTTGTCCTCGTAATTTCCAAAGCATTGGGCCATTACTGCGTTAATACCAAAGCCTCTCCATAGGAGGACGCCCATTTCACGGTATTGACCTAGTACTCTGATGTGCCATTAGGAAGCGGAAGGACGGGTTGGACAAGAGTACATACTCATCGTCGTTGGCCAAAGCGGCAGCAGAACCAATTATAGTGGCTTCTTCGCCGTGCTGGGGAGATTGCGATAAGATTTAGAGCGGTGAAGAGTTGTTAGCTCACCGAAGTCATCTAGGGATATTGATTGATTAGTTCCGTTCCGGGAAATGACAAATGAAGGCAAGGTACATAAAACGATATCTTGCCTTGACGTTGGACGTTGTATAGGATGTTGTCCATCGTTGGGAGGAGTTGCATGTTTTCGTATCTGTGGATAGCAAGTGTCGTGTTTGACGGACAACCTCAACATAGGGATGGGAACGTACAACCTGCGAGCAAACTCTGGGGTGATCTAGATGGACCGTGAGCAGCACGCGAGTCGAGAGAAAGAGATACAAACGTCTGGTATCTCGGCACCTTCAATAGGGATGCCGACGCCATCTATGACTCTGTAGGTGGGTATCTGCCCAGAACCTTGCGTGACGGAATTGAAGAAGTGGGGCTTTGAGCACACAGGAAAGCTCGACGCAGGAAGAACACCGTGGCTATGAGCGATGGTTGAGAGTGCTCTGGAGCGAAGGGGGACACGGAAGAGAGAGAACATTGCAGGTCGAGAGTAAGTACTGGTACAGCAAGCTCGGAACTTGGACATGTTACATTACGTCATGTGCAGTTTCGACCCCGAGTCCGCTGCCTTTCTTCGACCTCCCAGCATCAGTGTCACATAGTCTGCACCCTCAAGAACACGATCCTCGTGCGTGCTCTTGCTGCCAGATCTCGCTTTGGCCTTGGATTTCAGGCCAGTGCGTTTCTTGGCCAACTGAACTGATGGTACCGATGGGGCCACCACCGATTTTGGCTGCGGGGTGGACGTCTTTTTCTGTAATGGACGATGAGAGCACGACGACGGCGATGTTGAGGAGACACTTGCGACTCGTTTGTGAAGTTTTGCGCTTTTGCCCATGTCCAATAGACAGAGAATATATTCCCACGAATCGACCCGGCGGACGGAGTGAAAACGGCTTGTTGGCCACTTTTTTTCTTTTCAAACGTCCATCATCGTCCTCATGTCTCTTCCTCAGCCAGTTCCCCCATCTTGGAAGGTATTCGTCCTCGTCGTTCCATTCCCCCTCCTCCCTTCTCACTATCCCTTCTTTTCCAGGATCTCGGAAAGTCCTCCAACGACTTGTTGTCTAAGGACTATCCCTTCTCTGGTACCTCCCTCGAGGTCAAGACCAAGACACCTTCAAATGTCGTCTTCAAGGTCGCCGGTCTTCGTGACTCAAAGACACAGGGCATCACTGGTGATCTCGAGACAAAGTACTCCGACTCCAAGAACGGCCTCGTATTCACCCAGACCTGGACAACCTCCAACGTTCTCAAGTCCCAAGTCGAGCTCGAAAACTACATCGCCAAAGGTCTGAAACTCGATGTCAATACCTCCTTGGTCCCCGACAAAGGCTCAAAGTCTGCCATCTTCAACTGCATCTACAAGCAGTCCGGTATTCACACACGCGGTTCCTTCGACGTCTTCAGGGTTACTCTATTCTTGTTCCGTTCCCTATCTCTTCTCACATCGCGTATAGGGTCCCACTTTCACCGCAGACACCGTCTTTGGCCGTGACGGCTTTCTCTTTGGTGCCGAAGCCGCTTACAACGTCACCGAGGGCAAAATCTCTCGTTACTCGGCTGCTGTCGGGTACAATGCCCCCGAGTACGCCGTCACCATCCATGGTCTCAACAACCTCAACGCCTTCTCTGCGAGCTACTACCACCGTGTTAGTTCCGACGTCGAGGCTGGCGCCAAGGCGGTTTACGACACCAAGTCAACGACCTCGGGGGTCGCTCTCGAAGTTGGTGCCAAGGCGTGAGTCTGCTTGGCACATTCCATCATACCCTAAACCAACCATATCTTAGCTACCTCGATTCTGCCGCGTTCGTCAAGGCCAAGATCAACAACTCGGGTGTCCTTGCTCTCGGTATTTCCCGACCCCTTTCCATTGTTTTCCCCGCTCATGAAGAATGCAGGTTACACGCAGACTCTTCGGCCAGGTGTCAAGGCCTCGTTTGGTCTTGCTCTAGATACTCAGCGACTCAACGACATTGCCCCCACCGGCCCAGCCCACAAAGTCGGCGCCTCCATCACCTTCGACGCGTAAAATTACTCCATAGTGTAATTGGATGGCCCTGCTGCATTCATAATGTGATCTTGTTGAACAATACCCTATTTTGAATACCGAAGTGCTAAAATGTCGCAAAAGCGTCCAAGGTACAGTAACATTCAGGCTCGCATACAGACGCGTCACGCGAATACATCGTGGAGCCATGCTTCGTAGTCGTATTCTGGCTCACCGACTTCATTCCTGGTCAAAGGTAGCACCTCCCGTAGGTATTCGATGGCACTGACGGGCAGCTGAGCTAATCTCATATCCAACTCGGTCACAAATGGCTGTAGATTGACATGATAAAGCCGACCAGCAGAGCCTTGGGGACAGACGTACCTTGTCCCCTGCAATCCCACGGAAGGAGTCTCGAAGCTGCTCCGGCGAAGTCTGGTCTTCCATGATATCCACCTACACCAATCATCGTCATCGCTCCAGGTAACACTGCGAAATGCATACCAAAAGATTGATGAACGCTTCAAAGGTCGCCGCCCCATACTCTTGAATGAGTTGATCGTAAATGAAAGCCATATCCTCTTCCTGTCTTTCTGTTCACAACGTCCATACTCTGCATGTAGAGCTTGCGTACCGAGTATACGACGCCGAGACTCGCCAGAGCAGCAATAAATTCAGATAGGACCAACGTGTTGGTCTCGTCTCGGTCAAAGTACCGGAACGTGCTTTCGAATTGCTCCAGCTGTGCCGGCGTCAAGTTGGTCATGTTCCTTGACACAATCTGCCATGCGTCAGCGTGCAACACATCGGGAGCAGCAAGAAATACGTGCCTGATTGTCGATGAAAGATATCTTTTTAGCGATGGCCTGGGTAACCAGTTCGAATTCAAAGTCAAGGTCTTGCCAAGTGAACACTGTGTGGTCGTTCTCTTCGACATTGGCCTCGGTGCAGTCCTTCTCGACCTTCTCTACGCGAGCGAGAGCATTGGCAAGGTCAGGGACTCGAAGCTGTACCTTCCGAACCTGCTCTTGCTGCTCCTTCAGGAAGATAAAACGCTTGGTCAAGCAAAGAATCTAAAAAAGGATATGGTAAACCTCTAGTGGACCCTCGACGCTAGCCAGATCGAGCGAGACACCGTGCAGGCGTTGCGAGAAATCATTGGCAAGATCTGCAAACTTTTTCCGGAGAGATTCCTTGATACTGGAAACCGTAAGAAGTTGTCGCGTCCCGATCGTCGACGCACATACTCTCGTATCTGTGCATTTATTGATCGGGAACGCTTTGCCTCTGAGTTTAGTAGCCCATTCCATGCATTGTCTATATCCTGTTGACGAGGCGTGAGCTCACGAATGAAAAAAGGGTTCAGCTCTCCCAACCGAAAGCGAGAGGCCAGCAGGAGGGATATATTCTCTCAATCCATACGTCCGCAGCTTCGTTTGGATATTGCCAAACAACGTGGTGACATCTTGCCGTTCTGCAACCCAAATGCGTTTCGTCGTTTGTTTATATGTCGTGAAAGCCAAAGACTGCTTTTTGGCGTCCGCGTATGTTCCAGTGAATTGACTTGCGCTCCACTGTTCCTGGACGTCGGCCAATGCTAAAAGTAACTAAGGAGCACAGTCAGAGCGAAACACAACGGACACGTTGAATGCTGCGCACATTTCGAGCCCTCCGTTCATAATCATTCTTGCTTGTCCACACCGATTGCATGAGTTCCGCAAATTTCTCCACGCGACGGGAGACGGTTTCCGCCTGATCTATACAGCAAAGTCACGATAAATGAGGTGTCCGAACACAGGACAACTGACGCATCGTTGAGAAAGCGTGGAAATAGCTGGCGATGTAGGTCATGACACTGCGTTCGTCTGGACGGTCCGAGTCACATAGATCTTCGACTTCAAGCAGTTGCTAATAAAACGCCGTCAAAGACGGTGCCAGATCAGGATAAGATAACACTCACTGGAATGCCAAGATGATCAGCAGCGACTTGGAACGCGAGGCGGGTATTTCCATGGCGGTCTGACTGAGTTGACGTCACTGCCTGAAAATGAGATAAAAAGGACGAGTCGCACTTTGTCCAGCTTGTCATAATCTACAAGATCCGGGCGATGGCAATGAATGAGCGCGCATCTAGAGTGGATGAAGTGTAAATTTGGGCAAAGAAACACGATCGCTTACAATGCCAGACCATCTGACCAGCTGATAGAGAAGTCCCTGACATCGACTTCTTTGTACGGGGCCGTTTTTCTTTGACACCACAACAAAAGCCCCTCCTTGGCTGAGAGACCTTCTGCGCTGAGAGCGACTCTCACTCGATCACGCATGTATGTTTTTGCCCATCACTCACCTAATGTCTGCAATAGTGAAACGCAGGACCAGCGTCCATATCATACCGAGAATAAGTTTTAGATTGCCGTCCATGATATCTGCAGCCGATTGCTGAGAAGTCGTGCGATGTGCTGGCAAAGGCGACAGCACCTTCGGGACCAATGTTGGTCAGTTTGATGCCCCTCTGTCTGATGAACTCCAGTGCCTTGTTCACGTTCTCTGCTTTTTGAACGCGCATCCTCGGATTTTTGTTGTATCTTCCGAGGGAGGTATCTCCTGCGAGTGACTTGAGCCTCGGAATAATGCAGGGGATGAATGACGGTTACCCATGATCTCCTGTTGAGAGGTGATGAACACTGCAGACCGTGATAGAATCGTTCAACAGACCATTAGTTGGATCAGACGCACGCCATCAGAGAGATCATGCACTAGCGAATGCATAGGGGGGTGTCCATTGGATTCCAATTTGGTATTGAGCCTGGAGATCGAAGGGTAAAGACGCGGTCAGACAAAGAACACGAACGCACCATTTACAAAACGTTCGCTCCTGGGTCGAGTCCATGGGGGCAGCCAACTCTTCAAACCGTGGGAAAGTCTGCCTTTAGCATTACAAAGATTTGGACTTCAACGTCAACGAGGTTGCCATCTCTTATGATTCAATCCATCTCGTGCATACATGAAATAGTCCTAGTGATAAATATGGACAGGATTGATGCGGGGTTGGCGAGCCAGGAAGCTCACAAGGGACCAGAATTTACCTCTTCGTACCACTCCCACGAAATTGTGGGATCGTGCCCGTGCGAGGTGCTCCCGAGTAAACTGTTCCGCTAGTTCCTGCCTGTCGTGGTTCTCGTCGTGTACGCTTCAACGGTGGGGGTTCTTTAGTGAGTGGCCTCTGACGTTTGGAATCCCCCGAGACAGGGGATGTGACATCGCTCGCCAGGGCTCCGGTTGGGTGCAGAAGTGGAACCTCAAGTCCACGGTTGGTGTCCAATGTTTCTCGATACCGCCTTCTGGCTTCAAGATGGTCCTCCACATCAGGTATGGCTTCTCGAATCTCATGTAGAATGTCGAGGAAGATTTTCGGAGTGAGTTGTTGCGGATAAGAGAATACAACATTCTTGCCATCGTGCGTTGCGTGCTGCCTGAAATAACTTGCGAGCTTCACCATACCATCAATAAAAGCCTTGCCGCCTTTATCACCCGTCCAATATGGGTCCATTGCAGTAAGGAAGGACGGCATGGGAATGGACATTTTCCATTCATAGATGTCATCAGGACGGCAAGTATGCGGACCAGGGGTAGCCCATGCAGGTACACAGGGGTGGTGCACGGTAGGGACAGGTTCGACCGGAAACTTGATATTTGCTAGTGGGAAAGGGGGAGCTTCGGGATTGCTGGTGGCATCTTGCCATTGACGGCGCTTGTTGAAAAGGCCCGAGAGATTAACGCTGGTGATAAACATGACCCAGAACGATGATTCCAGGTCATGGTGGATTTCGTGGCTTGTAGCTCGTTCGCTTTGCAAAAACTCCCTAGCACTGAAAGGGAAGGTGCACTATATGAAGATTAAGAGGATATCTGACATGCAAAAATGTTCTTACCGTCATTTGTCCCACCTTAGCACCAGTCGTGAGACGCAGGTCAATCCTGCAGTCCCAATCAGTTAGGATTCCAGGACGCTTGGGGTATTGCATTCCCTTGGGCCAATCGGGAACAACGTGCTCAGCGTCAAGACTCTTGACTACCATCATGATGTTTGTATCATTGCCACCGCAATGAAGAATGTCCTTTCAACAAGAGTCCAAAAACAGTGCTCACCGGCGGCGGCCCCCATTATTATGTTAAAAAACTCGCGGCGGCAGCTGAACCACACTATGGGTGCCCCCACCATCTCGTTCAGTCGTGTCAAGAAGTGTGGAGGGTGAAGAGTTGAAGTTCGGGATAGTGCACATCACTTCGTGATAGCCAATGAGAATGGGAGTGCCTCGCAAGTCTGGCTTCTCACTCCATTTGGCGGGATACTCCTGCCAATCAACCCCGGGAAATATTATACTTGTCCTCTGGTCCAAATATAAGACGTTCTTTATCGTCACCAAACGGACGGGATTCGCTGTCGTGAAGGAGGCGGTAAATATCGATGTCTGTGGTTAACCCACTCTCCATCCAGCAATCGATATGTGTTCTGGTAGGCGTGACAGAGCCACACCCTAGAAGATCTGGTCTGTGATGATAGAGAGATGAAAACATCACGATCTGTGACATAGACAGAATGTTCGTCAGATTGTAAGGTGAGGTCCGCGCCATCATCAAGGAAGTTGTCGTCGAGGCCTGTCCATGCTGGGGGGCACGAGGTCATATCCAATAGAATTCGCAGAAAAGTGACAGGGGAACGGTCAATGTCGAGGGGTTTGGATATCAGAGTTGCCCCTCGCACAATGAAGCGTAAGGGATGAGCCGCAAAGCGACATTCCAACAAAGAAACGTCTTGGTAGCTGCGTGGCTAAAACAGCTCCATGATCTGCTGTAGTGAGGTCTGGACGAGCTCTTGCTTGTCACGGTATTCGAGTTCACAATATGTCTGGATGGTGCGAAAGTGGACCCGAGGAACGTTTTGGTAACCAGCAGGAACCAAAATGATACATGGTTTTCCACCAAAGATCTTGCATGCGAGCGCCAGACATATGGCATTCTGAACTCTGGACCATTGCGATAAGCTCGCCTGACGACTTGACATTATGCTATATCACATATAAACTTTACCATCCATTTGATTACTCGCAATGTTGAAAAGCTGTGCGTATGACTCTTCGTCTGGCTGAGATTTGGGTATGATCCACTTGCGCTGCTTCTGACAGTAGACGCCGTCATCAATCAGATGCTGATAAGTGGCATCCAAAGCCTCCTAGCGAGTTTGCCCTTCTGACAAGAAGTTATGATGCAGAGAGGACACGGGAAAGTAGAGATTTGGGTCGACGTCAGCGTTGACTAACGTTTCCATAGATTGTTGGATGTGCTGGCCGATTGGGTTGTGGCGTAGAGGATGTAGTGGGTAGGACATGGAGTGATACGATCCGAGCTATACGCAGTGAGCCTGCAAGTGAATGTTTCAGGAGGTGGACCTTACCCGGAAAGTTACCGAAGCCCCTGATCAATTTGGATCTATGGAGAACCGCTAACGAGCGAGTAGTGCAGTATGAGACAAAGAAGTGTGGAGGGTATCGATTGGTATTGGAAGGGCTGCAGCAAGGAACACGAAAACATCGGGAAAGGAAGCAGCTCTTTACCTTTGGAACGTGCCCAAACCAATGATTTTCACTTTGAACAAGGTGCGAAAAGACGCTTGATACGACTTTGGACATGGGGCCTTCATATTTGGTCTTCCCAATGTCATCTAGCGTAATTTTTATTCGGAAAAAAAGAGAGGATTGTCCTTTGACTATACGAGCTCAGACATGTTTTGCTCTGCGGTTGTCTCTTCTGCTCGCATGAATATAGCCAATCCGACGTTGTCCGGTTCCGATCGTTCTAAGGCCAATTTTGTCTAAAATATACAAAGGAACAATCACGAAGAAGAGAACAGAGAAACATGCAGATCGTCCTTTGGTAGCCAGGAGTAGCAATAATATCCTTGAGTAAAGATTTCATGGTCGATCGTCTTGTCGCAAAGTCGAGAAAGGTCGATGAATATAATATCCGGTGAGTACGAGGAAGCTCAAAATGAGATCGTTGGATATCGGATACTTGTTTGAGATCAGCCTTGTGTTCGGTGAGTTCAAGAAAACTTGAGCTGCCCTGAGTTCCTCACCGTCCTCGTGTTCCGACTTTTGTACTACGAAGTATCGCGAGACACTTTAGCCAGCTCGTCATGACCTAGGAGATCCACAGGATGGGGAAGGGCACATCTAGAATGGATGAGAGAAGAGACGCGGCCATCTACAATGTAATTTCGTCTGACCAGCTAGTAGAGAAGTCCCGAGTACCAGCTCGTGATACGGTCCCGTTTTTCGCTGACGCTAAAGTAATAGCATCTCCTTGAAGTTGGCAGAGACCACCCTCAATCCAAATGCTTAGAATACGACCATCGGATTGGCTCCAACCGCTTTCCTGTTGGGGTGAGCAACCAACTGCGGAATATGTAGATTGTGTGGATACCAAGAGACGTGCTTGTTCCAAGTGCAGCAGAGCGCGTCACGTCGGCGCGTTGTTGATGACACATTCACTTGGTTTACATCCGCCATGGCTACAACCCAGTTTGACCGCATATATCATGGACTATCTACGGAAGTAGGCAGTGAGCACCGTTCTCCACGGACGACCTTTCGTATACCCATGACCACCTCCAGAATTGCGACTCGCGGGCAGCGGGATGGCCTGGAAAGGCGAAGAAAACGAAGGGGTGACTGCGGTACCCGCCGACGAGATCAAGTGGGCACAATGGTTCCGCGTCGCGAGAAACTTCCAACTCAGAGTCGGGCTCAAAGACAGGCGGAGAGAAACGTTTGACGGTTTCGTGCGGGAGGTGCGCCAAGAAACACGTTCCATGCAGAGGAAAGCTAACGAACAGCCCCTCATTTCAGGACCACGATAGACTCGCCGGTTTACTCAAACAGCATTTTGGCGTGGCGTTGGAGGCAAAGGATATAACCTTCAAAGGCTGGAACTGGGGAGTCACTGATATTCAGGGTATGTGTTCATGGAACGCAGAGATGGCCTCCCAGTCCTCATTTTTGTTCAGGACAAGACCTAGCTTTTCTCGTGTCGAATAAGACCGCCTTTGAGCTACCTTTGAAACAAGTTGCCAACTCAAACATCGCTGGAAGGACAGAGGTATCTCTCGAGTTCGTTCCCTCTTCTGCCGGTAAAAAGGCCTCAAAAGGTGCACCAGACGAAATGGTCGAGATCCGTTTCTACGTCCCCGGTACCCACACAAAGCTTCGCGGCTCCTCCGCTGGCTCACAAAAGTCGGATGCGGAAGACGAGGACGCCGAGGAAGTCAGCGCAGCTCAGGCATTCCATGACGCCATCAAAGACAAGGCCGAAATTGGACAAGTATCTGGCGATCTCGTGTTGAGCTTTGAGGAGGTGCTCGTACTCACCCCACGTGGACGTTACGACGTGGATATGTTCCTCGACTTTTTACGACTTCGTGGCAAGACGTACGACTACAAAATTCTTTACTCGAGCATCTCGAGACTGTTCCTGCTACCGAAAGATGACATGCACGTGCTTTTCATCGTAAGTCTCCCTTGTGTTTGTTCCGACACGGCATCCCAACCATGCATAGCTTGGTCTTAGCACGCCGATCAGACAAGGTCAGACCAGGTATCAATATCTGGTTATGCAGTTCGCGCGAGAAGAGGAGACGACTGCCGAGCTAAACATGGCCGAGTGCGTTCATGTTGTTGGCTTTCATTTCTTGTTGACAACAGACTGCGCTAGAGAGGAGATCGCGAACTATGACAGACTGAAAAAGAATTACGAAGACCCCACGTTCGAAGTCGTGTCGGGTGTATTCCGTGCCTTGTCCAAGAAGAAAATCATCGGTTCGGGCACGTTCCAAAGGTAGAGTGTCTCCCTTTCTTGATGTTTCCAGATGCTCAAGTGTGCGATGGCAGCCGCGACGGGCATCCTGGCATCAAAGCAAATCTCAAAGCCGTCCAAGGTGACCTATTCATGCTCGAGAAATACATATTTTTCGTCTCCAAGCAACCCACACTCGTCGAGCTCTCTGACATCCATCAATGCGTCTTTTCTCGCGTGGGCGCAAGCATGGGCGCCAGTGCCGCCCGTACGTTTGACCTCAAGATCGTGACCAAGGGTGGACCCGAATACACTTTTACTTCGATCAACAAGGAGGAGCATGAACCGGTGGAAACGTTCCTCAAGGATAAAAAAGTCAAGATTAAAAACGAGATGGTGGCCGATGTGGATATGATGATGACCGCTGGCGGCGGCGACTCGGACGAGGAGATGCAAAGCGTGGCGAGTAGCGGTGACGAACGACCTAAACCCCGGATCGGGGGAGACGATGACGGCAGCGAAGAAGGTGCGTCAGACGATCGTATATTACTTATTTTGCTGATAGCCTTCGTTAAGACGAGGATTTCCAGGCCACCTCGAGCGACGAGGGCTCGCCAAGTGACAGTGACTCAGAGTCTGAGGGCGGCGTCACGGCGTCGGACGCAAGTGGAGACCGAGAGTTGGCCAAGGCTGCAAAGGGTGGGAAGAAGAAGCTCACAAAGAAAAAGTCAAAAACACAGGCGGATGGAAGCGACGCAGAAGACGAGCCGAAGAAGAAGCCCGCAAAGACGAAAGCCAAGCCAAAGCCAAAGAAAGGTGACGAAACCGATGCGATGGACGTTGACGATGAAAGGCCAAAGCCTAAGCCCAAACCCAAACCCAAAGTCAAGGCGGGCGATGACGATGGTCCGGCTAAAAAGAAACAAAAGAAGTCTACTTAGTTTAATCAGGACTTTGTTGCAATTCTCCCCACTGTTTCGTACCATCTAATAATATTTGTAAAGTACATACATACAATAGACAAGCACCACGGGGGATCGCGGTCAAAACAATAGGTAGAACGCCTTCACAACTGTCCAACCTCTTTTCGTTTCGCCAAGAGGGAACCAGGCTCAAAAGCGACGTTGGCGGCGGGTGCTTGACTGAAGGGAGGCGGCACATTGACTAAAGGCTGCGCAGGTCGGGATACAGATTGTTTCCTGGTTCGCGAACGGGCGAGAGGTTTTGCTTGAGAGAGCGATTCCCCGCCTTTGGTAAAGAGCACGTGGCGCTCCTGGTAGAGAACGTACGACTGGGACAGGTGAGCACTCGATTAGCAATTCGACAGATCTCTGGGTTGCTTACACGAGCGACAAGAATGGTCTGCATCCAATTATCGCCGTCTTTGGGGTTGCAAGAGAACACGTGAAGATAGTCTGCGGCATTTTCAAACAACGACAGATGGTCAGTGGACTTGACGGCAAACACGAAAGCTTTCGGTGCCTTGTGTTTGCGGGTCACAAAGTAGGCATCAAAGTTGGATAGTGAGCAAAGAAAGACTTCGTCCTTGCCCTAGAAGCCTGGATGAGCAGCAGGCCAGGTCTGCGAGATTGAACGTTACCGTATCCCGCTTCGACAACCACAAACCGTGTTCGCGAAGCTCCATCCAACGTTTGCTCCATTTTCCTCGTTTGCTTTCCCATTCAACCCAGCCACGATGGGTAGGGGAACTGGTTGGTATGGCCTGTGTCTCGGTAAGTACTGTTTTCCTTGTTTGACTGCTCGAAACGACTGACAGAAATACCGAGTGATTGCGCCAGAGGTGTTTGCTTGATAACGAAAGCATTTAATAACTTGTCCTTGTTCCATGATGCAGAGACTTCAGCAAGAAGTTCGTAATCGCGCACGGGCCGTTCTGCGACGACATGAATCTCGATGCGATTGTAAACTAAAAGCTCTTACCCATGCCATAATCCTGAGCCATCTCGAAAACCATCCATGACCTCGATTTATCCAGCATGCCTTGCCTTGCGACCGTGTCGATGACGTCTCTAGCGTTCGTGGCAGGCGTGATCTCTACCATGTTAAACCGCTGCATGTCCCCAATAAAAATCCTTTGCTGCACGACAGGCACCCTGGACGTGGGTTGCGGCGGTGTAGAGTCGGAAATTGGCAATGGAGGTACGGGAGGACGGTGCCCAGCTCGTTGAGCAACATCGTTTTCCCTATCGATGGAGGGTCGAGGAACACTGGCTGAAGGCCTTCGATTGTCCTCGCTGACGCGACGTGACTTGGCATGCTGTTCAGAGGGAGTATCACGTCCGGTACGTATGGTGCGACTAGAAGTTGTGGCTGTTCCACTGCGTCCCATCCTCGGAGCTGTGGTCTGATCTGTGGACGATCGCTGCGTATTCCCCTCATGGCGATGGAAAGATCGCATGGATCTTAGAGGTTTATCCTGTGATGGCACCTCTGGAACTTTCGGAGCCTTTTGTTGTAAATAGGATGAATAATCCACAAGTCTCCCTCGGGACGAGCTTCGAGAGACCCCGGTACTGTACCCGTGCCGCCGAGGGGAGAGGTTAGTGGGTGCGGAGGAGTCGTATGTCAGGGGAGCGGTCGCAGGCGGCGTGCGGGAAGCAGCCTGAAGGCTCATGAGCTTCCTGGTCAAGTCTTCTACCGGAAACGCCTCGATAGGTGCGGTACGTGAAGAGGGTGCTGGCGCAGCAGACATGGAGCGCTTTCGAGCGCGTGCTGGGGCAGCTGGCGAGGGAAGTCCTATCGGACGGGAAGGTAAGGGGGGTTCTATGGGCTTCCGAGAGCTCTTTGCGCGTTCCAGTTTGCGCTGCTGACGTTCGTCATGCAGTTGCTTTCGAATCGACTTTTGAGCGGATAATGCGGTTGGGACACGCTGCGCCAGGGGGACATCGTCATCTGAGCCGCCAGCGGCCTTCGAATGACGTGAACGGGTACGAGAATGCGGACGTGACAAGGCGTCGTTGGACATGCCGTCGAGGCTATAATAGACTGTGATGCGGTCTGCGTCATCGTCCTCGGACAAGGATGAGGATGAGGAGTAGTCTGAGGAATTATGACGCAGTGGTTTATCGGTGGAAGGGGCGGAATAATTACGTCTGGTTGCTTCCTGCCTACCGTCGTCACGACCACGCTGTCTTTCAGGCACGTGTGGTTGCCCACGCCACGGGGTAGGATGAGGAGGAGCGTCGCGACGTGGGGAAGGTATGGGCCGGGGTGCGCTGGCTCTGCGCATCGCGTTCGAGGGTTCGAGGTCAACGAGGGGGTCGTAAAGAGAGCTATACGGGGTGACGGTGATTGGAGGATCGCGGGTAGTTGTCGTCGTTGTCGTTGTTGTTGTTGTGTCAAGGTCAGAATCGGAATCGGAGTGGTCTGAAAATGATTGGGTATAATAGTCAAAGTCAGAATGGTAACTGAGAGGGTCGTCTTCTTCGGGATCATGGTCAGTGTGGATATTAGGATTGAGGCTGTCCATTGAGTTATTATTTAGGACCAAGGGAGGGGGTAAAGAGGCGACGGAGGAGGAGCGTGAGAGTGCGGATGAAGAGGGCTCAGAAGTGGAATAAGAAAGGGATGGGAGTGAATCATCGTCGTCGCGAGTTTCGTTGGCAAGGAGTGCTGGTGGAACTGGAGACGCCATGGAGATTTGAAACTCGGTAGTACTCAGATCCATGTCCCAAGGCTCGTGGGGGAGACGCGCACCGGGCGTGCCCTTTCGTATCTGTCGAGGTCGTTAGTATACTCATGAGAAGCTGTAGTACATACATACATACATACCTTTCTACCTGGCAAGGACACGTTCATCTGGGCGAGGGTGTGCAGAGAAGGCAAGGACGGACGACTGACAATGGCAGGTCTGGTGTGTGCAGGACGCGCCTGGCCATGACCGGATGATTTGGGACGGACGACGGGGACACGGCGGGACAAGTTGGCGAACGGGTCGTCGTCGAGGAGGGACATGCAGGACGTGAGAATGGACGACCATCATCTCTACTGGCACCCAGACAAGCAGCGCTACTTTCCCGCACCACCGCCTCCCATTCCCCGGTCGACGGCACCCCCAGTAAAGACAGCAGCGTGGTCGTCGTGTCGCGCGCTGTCCGACCTCCGTTCCGTGTCGCACACGGCACGCAAAGATGTTCTCGTCCAGTCAGCCGATGCCCTTCTCGGTCCGACGGTTATTTAACCCACATATAGCCGACTGCTTTGTTCCCAGATTTCTCTCACCGACACGTCCACACGTTCGTCCATCCCGATCCAAGGACGCGTCTCTGCATTCCAGGTGCGTGCTCTCGTCGTCGCTGTGGTCGTACTTTCCTCACACCGACGGCAGACCGTCTCGCACGACGGATACGTGTTCAAATTCGTCGGAGATACCCTCGGCTGGTTTTACTCCTCCGTCCAACGACACCCGGATGCCGTAGACACATGGGAGAACCAGCACTATCTCTCTTCCGAGGCGCGAAGTTCCCCTCGACTCTCTCTCGTGTTCTCATCCTCGTTCCAGGTGTCTTCCATTGTCCTATCCCCCACAGCGTGCATGTCCGTCCTCTGTCCCCTGTCCCATCCTTGGTCTAACACGACCCTAGCGCCACTTCGTTCGGTCCAGAATGTAGAATATTTTACTTCCCTCTCGACTCTCCCGCACAAAGGTAAGATCCTGCCACACTCTCTATGCTCCTGCTCATCCAATTCAGCACTCATATCTCGAGGGTCGGGAGCCACATAGTCCACGACGTTTGGACAACAGATCTATACGGTCCCCGCCTTGTTCTCGGTACGTGCGATCCAAGTTCTCCTCTCTTTCACTTACCTTGCACTCAGGAGCGAACAAACAGGCAGTCATCATAGAGGACATCGCTGTGTGTACATCATTGCGCCGCCTTCCTACCCAAAGCGATGTTTTCGCACTCGCTCAGCGCGAGGTTCGAAGCCTTTTCTTGCATCCCCTCATCTTCGCTGACCCTTGCGTAGAACTTCATCTACGCTGGACTCCGTAATGGTGGTACTCTCCGATTCGACACACGCGTCCAAAAATCTCAGAGCCATCGCCTCTTCGATTCCGCATCCCAACGTTCCGGCTCGGTCACGGCTCTGAAGCTCATACACGACAACAAGCTTCTCGTGAGCTTTCTAGACGGCGGGGTGAGCATTCCCGGTGGGTAGTCGGTTAAACCACTGAGAACGAAATCCAGATATCAATATTCGATCTGCGCTTTCCCATTCGAACACCATGGATGACCTTGACTGGCAACTTTAATTCGTACACCACCAAATTGGTCGGTTGTTGCCAACTCTCTGCGTGTCCCTATTCAGTCAACCCGTTGCTTCTAGCCTGTGGCAACCGACCCGCACGAACAGTTTTTGTTCGCCGCTGGCCAAGACAATAGAATCCGATTGTGGTCCCTCATCTCAGGCGGCCCTCCTCTTTCAACAGCAGGTACTGTGTTCGAACGTCAGTTCGAGCATCGCATCGCGGCACTCCAGGTCGAGCAGAGTGACGGCATGTGTCTTTGGGCTGCATCCGGGACCGAATTGTGCAAGTATAGACTCGGTCACCGGTCGGGCGTTGGTAGCTGTAACGACTAAAATCACGTCTTTGCATACAAATGTCAGACATGATACAGGTCTACAGAATAAAAGACACATCAAGTATGATATCCTGGAGGAGAAACAACGGGTTGTCGCGCGAGTGAAGAATAGGCCACCAGATCCACCAGCCTCATGGAGAACGCGACGGGACAGGGATGTAGGTTCGCCAAAAGGCTTGAGGCGACGGGATGGCCGCAAAGGAGGAAGGGATTCAACGAGCCTCCAGACGGGTCAGGATGGACGGCAAGTCGGTTTTGATCTGTCAACGCAAGAGTGTGGAATCGCTCGTGTACCCGGGGGCGAAAGAACTGAGAGAAGTCGGGGTAACGGTTGCAGAGTGGATTCCTCGAGTACGTCGACAAGCTAGTAGTGTGCAACGCGGTCGGGTTGTTGAGAGGTACGGGAGCAGAGACACTTGGGTGTGCTTGGGTATCCGTCGAGGGTGGACGCGGCGTCGAGGTGCATCTGCGAGACGGAGTACCAAGTTGCAGCTTGAACGTTGGTACAGTTCGAAACGGGGGTTGTTCGGTGGTCGCGGGCAGCGTTTTTCTGTTGCGAGCGGCGAGCTTTGATCGTTGACGAACGAACCAGTTTCTGACCCATCTTTCGTCTCTGAAAACGGGGGGTAATTAGCTTGCGCGACGTCCAAGACCGCTACACACAAGCCAGTCTCCGCCGCCACCGCCGAGCGCTGTTCCTCTGTGGGGTTCTCCGACTCTGACTGGAGCCTTTTGAGAACGGCGAGCTGCCATTCTTTTGCGATCGTTGGCCGTCGTCGCTGCGAGCGGTCCATGAACAAAAGCAAAATCAAAGGTCGCACGCGTGCCCTTTAACCATGTCCTCCAGCCCAACTCCGCCTGCAACAGACTCGAATCCCCGTCTCGTACTGCTCCCCAACACCGACGACCACGACCCGCTCGAGGACTACACTACCGACGACGATGAAGACGACAACGAGGACAATGACCCCCAACCAGTAATAAACCATCCACCCATTCCACCAATCGCTTCTTCTGCCGTCTTTTTGTACCTCTTGTCTCCGTATCTCAGACTCGGAGCTATATACGCCTCCGACATCGGAAACGCCTCGCTCATGTACGGCCTTGCAGGGCTTTTTGTCGCTGCAACCCTTTCCACATTTTGTCGTCAAATCTGGTTCCTCCTGGGTCGTTATTCGCGCAAGTCATCCACAGAAGACATTCTCGTTCATATATTTGCACGCCGTCATCGTAGGCTCATAAATCATGGCCTGTCACGCTATACCATTGCCATCGTCAGCGTATCATTCAGACTTTTGTTGGCTGCAATGTATCTCCGGGGTCGGTTTGCATTCATGTCCATGTCCCATCCTTTCTAATTCTGCTCGTGAACAGAATCCGTTCGCTCTGCCCTCCTCCTCAAAATCCCAGGACAAACACTCTCCACCCTGAATGTCTCAATCGTACTGTCCATTCTTGTCTTTGTACTCTCTCTCCCTAGGTCTCTGGCTTCCAAGTCCATCGCATACGCAACGGGTCTTTCCGTAGCTTCATACTTGGCGTGGTTGGTCGCGCTTTCTCGCTCCTATCCTTCGCCGCCAAGCAGGATGTCGGTCCAACGAGGAGTGTTGTGGGATGAAATCAGTTCGGTTCTCCACCTTGCTTTCCGTGCGCATCTTTTCATTCGCCACGTTCCACAGGTAGTCTCGCCTTTGCTTGCACCACTACCATGACGGTTCCCCTCTCTGCCTCCATGATAACGGGTACCGCAAGTGTCTCCCCTGCGTCTAGGAATGCAAGGACGAGATCTTTTCAGCTGTTGAACGTGTTCTCGACTACGCTAGCCACATTACTTATCCTTCCCATCGTGGTCTCCACAGCGTCTCCTCGCGCGCCGGTAGGTAAAACCAATAAGCCATTCAGCATGGGTCTGACTTGTTACGGCAGGCTTCCACGACCATGTCGGATAACGTTATACTCGGTTTACGCATTGCAACGCTTGTGCTGTCCATCCCATCTGTCGTCGTGTCAATAATTTGGCTCCCTTTGCATGGAGTGGCATATCGGTTCATCCGCACCGATTTGGCACTATCCGTTATCACTATTGTTATTTTCGCACTCTGCCACATTCCCCCATCCATTGCAAGTATTCTCGATGATGTTATGCTATTTGTATCCGTTCTCGGGACGTTCTTGTTGCCAGGTATGTCTTCCCCCCTTTACATTGTTCCAGAACCAAGTCCATGGTGTTGGGTTTCTAGCCTTGGCACACATCGCCATCCATTATTTCCGTCGCCCTCTCTCCATCGTCGTGCCTCAGGCACGCCCATCACCTCCCAGCTCTCCGCGCCGTCCCATTTCCGATCGCTCCCCTTCTCCATCTCGTGATCCGCTTCTCCAGCGCAAGGAACGGTTACTCCAACGGAGGCGATTCGGCAAGCGCGTGTTATGGGATGTTGTGATCTGGATCGTTTTGATACCGATAAGTGTCTGCGCACTCGTGTGGGCAGCCGGCCGGTTGGCGCAACGGTGGTAGTTGTCTCGTAGTGTAATCATCTGCAGGTCAGGTGGCGTTTTCGCTGTCTAGTCCACGGACTTTGGAGTGTACCAGCTGTTTCTGTAGAACACGCAGCCCGTGAACGGACTTGACCGTGAGATACCGTTTTGAAAGCATCTTGACGACCAATCTGGGTGAAATGTATGGACCCATGCGTATTACCCCAATCAAGTCTGGGGATCTAGGTAAGGGGTAGTACTTATCAACAATATCATATCACGAGGATGTTAGAAACAGCATACCGCGGACAAGACTGGGGGGGGGGCACCCAGCTCTTGTTTGACCCCCCGGAATTCAAACACAAGAAAGTGCTAGCAAGAAACAGCCTGCATGCCTAATTCCCAGGTATCGTATGAATGAGGATCCGTGAGCCTAGGCCTCGTGGGAGGAACTCAAGAACTCTTGAAATGCGTCGCAGCGTCGATACCAAAGGCGATCATCAATAAAGACAGGACCCAGGGGAAGCGAACCAGGACCAGGAAGCGGCGATCCGTCGTTCCATGGGTATGGCACTAGTCATGGGTGCATCAGGCACGAGAACTTGTTGTCTCGTCATCATCGATAAGCCCCTTCAAAGCAGAAACGCGTACCACGGTATTGGGTCAAGGGCCCTCGGCAGTTGTGGATGGCTGTTTCAACATTCGATTCCTACACACCTCTCATGATGTCGCAGGCAGAGGGTATACCCGTCTCGGGAGTGGTTCTGACAGCCTGGCACGACGACGATGGGATAAAACGAATTCGCGATAGATCATGCAGCCTTCCTCGCAATATAAATCGGAACTTATTCAAAGGGGAGATCCCCGCGGTGTGGCTACCGTCATAACACCTGACATCAGAATCAGAGCACATTCGACTCGAGAGCCACATGAGCTGGCTCGTTATCGCGGGATCGTGCGACGTACGGTCGCCCGATGCTAACACATAATATACCGTGGTGCTGAGAATGGAATTGTCTGACGCGCGTGTAACGAACTGAATTGCTGTCAAAGCTGATAGCGGGGAAGTCTTTCGAAACTACAGCGGAAACCTCCGCGTTATGTCAGTCCAAGACAGGCACTTACTCCAACGTATGGGTGTCTGTCGTATGATACGACATGAGAAATCAAAAGATGGAAGCTAGATATGATCGAGGCTGTTCCATGAAAAAATCCCAAAACCACAGTAATTTCGAGTTGCGAGGGTGGTTGTTAGTGTCGTGAGATGATATCCAGCAGCGCTGACAACACAGAATCAGTCAGCCTTGTACTAGCCGAGGATCACCCGAACGGTAGTACTAGTTTTGGCTGAAGTTACTGTTGCTGGAGAGCAAACGGCGGCCATCGGCAGGAACTGCTTGAGCTTCATTAGAACTGGAAACGCGAGGATCACCGTGACTACAGACGACGGATGTCCTTTAAGCCGTGCATCTTCACTACAATTAAAATCATCACCTGTGGTGCTTCTTTGCCAAACGATTCCGAGTCACGGATCCCCGCCAGTTGAAACGTGGACCCAACTTGAAAGTGAACATCCACGAGGCCCCTTGCCACCAGGCTGGAACGGCTGAGTTCTTGTGACCGACCGATCACACATGTGTCAATCGTGACAAAGAGAAGCTCGACTGCGGCACAAGTTGGTTTGTGTAGATTTCCTAGATTGCATCGCAACAAAATTCTAGCCGTGCAACATGCACTAAACTCCAGGCTACAGCATGTTGTACCGTAACACAGGACAGAACACCACATTGTCATCATGAAGCAAACGGAACGTGTGGAGAACGAGGACAGGAAGCATCAAACTGCCTCAACACCTCCATTCTTGTAATGAGCACAGCTAGCGAAATGCCTTTTTTCAGCCTCCGAGTCCCTGGAGATAAAAGACGAGGTCTGTCAACGATAGGACTGCAGCACACAATCTTTAAACACGCACGGCTTGTTGACAATGCTGTCGGAGCCCCTGTAGATGAGAGCGTCGTAGACCAAAGCTCCGATTTGCATGCCCAAGATAGGGCCGAACAGAGGGCACCAAATCCAGTATTGATTTCTAAAGTCAAAGACTAGGGGGGGAATGAGGCATGCTGACAAAACAGTGCAGAAATCACATACCACCCTTTCCATAACCAACCATCGCTGTCAAAATCCGCGGACCAAGGTCACGGGCAGGATTAAGCGCATATCCTGTTTCCATGCCAAGGCCGACACCAATGCCAAGGATAACAAAGAAGATCACTAGAGGGACGAGACCCACTGGAGGTCGCGCATTCCCCTTGTCCGTTGCGCAAAAGATTGCAATGATCAGCATAGCGGATCCCAAAAACTAGATAGGTATTAATTCATGTAGGATGCATAGAAATTGTGGATTAACCTCGGAAAAGAAACACGAGACAGGTGTCACGTAGTCCGCCTTGTCTCAAGATGAGCCCGGGTTTGCTAGAATAAACGATCTGCAGGACACACCGCGTACGTTCCAAAGAGGTCACCCGTGCCGGAGATGGTACGAATGTGTGACCCGCCTTCGTAGAGGTTGATCGCATGGTAGTAGTTGGCGTAGATAATACCAGCACCACAGATACCCCCGAGTAGCTGGGCGAGAATATAGCAAGGAACTTTCTTCCAAGGGAAGTTGCGGACAGAAGCCATAGCAAGAGTGACCTAGTAAGAGATGAGTGTGTGACAGGAAATTTTGCACAACTCGACGCACGGCTGGGTTTACATGACCACCTGAAATTCCACCACTGATCCATACGGCCATAGCCAAACCTGTCGGGTGTTTGAGAGACGTTACCTAACCAGTAGTAATATTTCCCACCAACAGCCCAACCAAAGTTAAGAGAGGTGAAACTCTGAGTACAAACATGTTAGCTTTGAACAATTAGTAGTAACTCGCGGAACTAACCCCTTTCGGACTGGAGGTAACAGCGGTACTAGACGATAGAACGGCTTGACAATTTGCACCGCAACCAAAGATAATAAGAACCATAGTTCCAAGGAATTCAGCAGCTGGTTCTCGTATGTATTCCCTGCTCAGAGTATGAGAAAAGCCAACGGTGCCAAAAAGATTGACCAACCTAATCTTCGACCAACGGTTAGGGTACCGCGCACAGTGTTCACAGTCTGCGAAATCAACAAGTTGCTTTGCGTTGGGGTCATTGCTCGACGTCTCAGAGTGATGCGCTACAGGTTTTTCAGAAATCTTCGACATGCTCACGAAAGAAAATGTGGGAGGGAGGTGGGAGGAGAGTGGTCGAACACACTGGGAGATGAAATTTTTCGAGTCGACTTTATAGGCGAAAAGCTACCCCATATACTCACAATTACTGATCCAGATGAATGTGTAGGCGATCCGCATCTTGGACCCATCTGAGAGTTCCCGATTCGGATGGAAACTCATGTCGTTGGCGCGAGTGCGGCGGAAGATGAGGTGGTTTGATCGCGCGCGGACCCAGTGGCGAACCGAGCAGCATCTGCGTAATCGGCAAGATGAGTCATTTTGCGGGACTGACCTGCATCAAGTTGTTCTCATCCAGCCACGTCGCTAATCGTCCACATGAACATGATGAACTGGTTTGCAGGTACTTTGTCAACTTTGTTTGGACGGAGGATTAAAACGGTATCCTGTGCGACCGCATGGCCGAGATCTAGATGGTGAGAAAAATCGGTAGCAACTTTTATTTAGCTCATGGTTTAAGTGCTAGTTCGACGATTGATCGAGTTGCCCTTATTTATTACGTGAGACACATTTGCCAAAGTAAAATGTGACGTACAACGGATTTTGAGAATTCACGAATTCTGCCTGAAATGCGGCCGGCTTGAGTCATCACCTGCCAGCCTGCCAGAGGTGGCAGACTTCCTATAGGAAATCTTCGGCAGTAGTAGAATCCCAATACTTTTCTCCCTCAGAATTTTTTTTTTTCATGGAACCAGTTGTTGATAAAACATGCAACTTCAACTAGAATCCAAACGTAAGTGGCGCAGCTCATGTGGTCCGTAAAAATTCTTGATGCGTATATGTCTGACAGCGGAACGAACCAACCATGCGGAACACTCGAGATAGGCATGAGCGGTCATTGAGGTTTCATATTCTTTTTCCGAGCAGCCAAGGGTGATAATGTGGGCGGTGGCAAGGCCAACCCATTATCATCGTGTTCGGCATAACTCGGCGGCGTGTGCAATGATGTCGTGGTTATATTGTATATAACAATGTCAAATTTCCGGCAAGTTGACGAATTACGATGTTCAGGTTAAGGCGGCCGACATAGTTGTTACGGAGCTTACTAACTCCTGTGGTAAGATACCTATCACCTAAGACAAAAGTGAGATCACGTTAAACGAAGGGAGAGAAGCTAATAATTGGTTACCTGACGGACTTTGCTTTCGCCTCCGACCTCCCAACCGCTCTCCGCGATCGGAAGTATACAATCGTTCACAAGCCGCGCAGAAAGTCTGCCGATGGCGTCCTTGTCACCAATATACTTGCGCCACCGCAACATGTTCTCTACAAGTTTAATGACTCGACCGAGTAACCGTGTCCTAGCGGGTGCTGCCTCCAGGTTAAAGGGGGGTTGATTCAATTTGATGAAAGGGACCAAAAGGCCCTCCGTGTTAGACGCAGCGTTGTCAAAAATGGCGTGGACACATTTCAAAATCATCTAGAGATCCACATAAGGTCAGAAATCCATCATGTAGTCAGCACGAACACAGCACCTGAAATTTATTATTGTCAGTTCCAATGGAAGCCTCTACTTGTTCGGTCAGATCGATCATTCTCCGGACATCCCTTGCCGAGTAAGGGTCAAGCGCCCCTGCCTCGAGCATCCTACAAAGGCGGGGCGCCACCGCAGTGGAAATCATTGCCGAGACAATGTCGCCGTCGGGTCCAAATTCAGATTCACTTTCATCCGGAGGCCGAGAATATCGATAAAGAGAGGAATACCAAATGAATTGATCTAGACTCTCTTGAGACTGGCAAAGGGTGTCAGAAGCTACGTCACAAGGCAAAAGCGAACATGCCTCGAATGGGTTCCATCCCAGAATTTCGAGTCGTACCCAAAACTCCCAAGCTCCAACTAGTCCAAGGCCACCCCACGCACCAATATAGCTGTCAGTGTAACGTTCGCGCCATTCGCCAAACCATTTTGCAAGGCCAAGGTTTGGATCCCTGAACTCGACAGAACGAACATCGGAGAGAATATCTTTACCGTCTACAGTGATTCTTTCCAATGCCTGCTGGTAGTCGAGAGCATCGGACTGGGCGAGTGACGAGTCTGTTGAATATCCTTCCTCGCGACCTTCAGTATCCGATGGCAGCTTTCTGGCGTGTCGCTGGGCACGCCTCGCTATTCTAGCTGCGCGCCGGTGCCTCCTGAGTACGATGGAGTTGGATGCAGGTAATGCGTGGTCCATCCCGTCCAATTCAATGGAGGCTTTAGGAATTGTGCCAAACACAATAGAGAGATCGTCCTCGTCATCCATTTTGCGCCGGCGAGTGATCATCTGGGCTCGCTCCTTCACAACTGAAAGATGTTCCTCCTCGAGCTTTTCGAGCTTTGGAAACTGTAGACCTGAAGTTAGTATTTGCATGTCAAAAAACGTGACGGGACCTTTTCATCGAGAAATGTGGCTACACTCTCGACCCAGTCCTTGAATTCCACAAACCAGCCCCTTTTCGATTCTGCAGTAGTGATCATGGAACGGAGTTCCATCTCTCGCACGCCGAGTTCAGTACGCTGTTCTGCGAGCGATGTGGTTGCGCCAGTGTTCGCAACATGAGAATCGGACAGCGAGGCCAATGATAGTTGAAATCGTTGAACGGCTGGACCCAAAACAGGTATTTCCGTTGCAGGTGGAACTGGGGATGTGTAAGTATATGTATCACAAAAGGAAAGGAAGACATACTTCGGGCAGCCTTGTAAGTTTGTTTGACCGGGGTCAGATCTAAAGTCGCTGTAGGGTCATGACCCCCTCTCCGAATCTGCTCCCTCTCCCATTCGAGAGTCTCTTCATCTTCATCTCCGCTAATATACGGCGTCAAGTGAGGCATGGCGAAGAGAAAAGCACGTACACCTCATCAATCATTTCTTTCACGGTATCTCTACGTTTCGAGGCCTCGGCTTTACGTGCCTTTTTCCCAAGCGCTATCCTCTCTTGCGCGCTGGTGTATTCCGCATATTCTGATGGGTACGGATGAATACAAATGATGTCATAAGACGGGACTTTCAATTACCATCGTCGCCTTCCCCCAGTTCATCTTCTTCTCGCATCAAGCGGCTTTCAGGATGAGGACCTTGTGGGACATCGGCCCGTTTAGTGACAGATAGGGAAATGTAGTCTTGTTCCGCAGTGTCCACACGCAGACGTTCTCGTCTTTCCTTTGCAGCCACAATCCTTGATTGAGAAGGTATTACAGCCTCTGTAGTCTCTGAGGTGTTGTAAGCACGAGACCCCAATGCGGGGACGGCGAGACTCGCCTATGTATTCGGATGTACCCTCATCTATAGATACGGACGCATCCACATCGTAGATGCCATTGTTGGTGGGCGGTCGAGCAGAGTTTGTGCTGGCTCGAAGTTCCGAGAGGTAAGCCTGATCGTAAACCGGTGCACCTTTAGAGTGGATGCTGATCGTGGCCTGGTTCGAAGTTGCAGGCAGCGAACTTGACACAAAGGTCAGCACACAGACAACATTAGTCGATCGACACGCACGAAGGGTGTGAGCCAAGGGTGAGCTTGCGGCTAAGGCTAGATTTCTTGATCTGAAAAGAAGGTTCTTCGGCAGTCTGACGCGCGATGCATCAGGGGGATCACCTCTGGCTATAATCACGCTTACCTCGTCAGCCACGCCGAAGCTGAGGCGCGAATTTGGTTGTGCACGCTTTGCTTTTGCCTTGAGTTTTGACGCGAGAGAAATGGGCGCGTCTGCCGTGGACTGCTCGCCGCTGTCGATGTCGACCTCCCTCGCACGCTGAGATGGACGCGACGTGGATTTCTTGAAGACGACCTTGTCGGACATGGGGTTGCGTGACGTGACGTGATCCGTGACATTAATGAGCCAATGATATTCCCACGGGGGTATTGTCATTAACAAATGGCGCAGCCAGCGCGTCCCCGACCACGACCGCGTCTGGTGTCGAGACAACCAGCGGCGAGCGACGGAACTCAGGTCACCAACACGGTCAGCGACGAGGATGATCTATTTCGTAGGAACAGGGGAAGAACAGCCCAGCACTGGAGGCAACTCGAGCAGTCGGCCGCGAGTAAGCGCCACCCTGTCTCTCCCCCCACCAGGCTCATTGCGCACCAGAGGCAGTACCATTTACGATATCCGACGATGACTGGGACCTTGGTGACCGGGGAGGCGCGTCTTCTTCCAAATCCCGCAAGAAGAAGCAAAATGACCGTCCACGTTGGCATGGCACGGACGTAAATACAATGTACGTCTTGTGATTCTAATCCCACCAATCCATTTCGTCTTGGCTACTCCTCATTGAGTTATTCTCCTCGTCGCACCTTCCGGATATGATTCTTGTCACATCCTGACCTGCTTCTCCAGACTCTCGTCAGACAATGAGGATGATGACGTCCAAATCATCGAACATCCAACCAAGACTGCTACTGACGACACGTCACCTAACAAGCGTAAACGAGAAAGGAGCCGTTCTAAATCAATCACACCGCCCCCGAAACTGACTGAATATCAGCGTGCAAGTGCAATGAACCTTGTCAGGTTTGCTCTTCATTCCGTCCCTTATCGGTCTCGCTCATTGCAATCCCAGGGAAGCGCTTGCGTACCATCCTCGCCCAGTCTCGCCCAACTTCTCCCTGGATGACTCGACTGATACGATAGATTTAGACCCAGAGCTGGCCAAGATTGCTGAAGTGGCCAGGCAACTAGAGGCGGTGGATGCCCGTTTGATAAGGTCCGTCCGAGAGGATGGTGGCTCAAGGCGGAGGCCCAGCGCAACCCAGAGGATGAACTACATCCGAGGGTCTATAACTGCAGGCTCGAAGTATGGCTCTTCGAAGAGGTCATGAAACTAGGTGACAATGAAGTCTGAGGGAGGGACGAGCTCAGAGACAGATCCTAGCCAGTACACCAATAGAACGCAGAGGAAAGCGTAGAATTAGCTTGAGGTTATACAGTACAGGAGGGACTGTATATATAGTGTCTAGCTCAAGCCATGACTAAGCGGAAGCTCCGCTCTATAAGGTAAAACCCTTGTCTGTGCAGCACGAAAGGATAAAGGGGATCCGAAGGATCAAAGAAGGCGCAGCAAGGTGAAACGACATATCCTGATGGAATCAGGAAAGGACAAGGATCAAAGGATCGTACCCCATCAGTGAGTCAACAGAGACCGGTACTCGGCGGTCCTGTCAGGAAGGCGAAGGGCGGAAGCCCGCTTGTCCTAGAAGGGAAATACAAATGATCAAGCGGGAACAATAGAGGAAGCCCGGTGAAGGTTCCGGGTCCGGCGGAGAGTCCTAAAGTAAGATGACACTGCCTGTCTAGAGGCCTTATGTGTCCAGGTCCAAACGGGGGTTCGGACGACCATGATGCTGCCTTATGAGGAAGGGCTTACGCGTACCGACGAGGGAGGGTCATGAAGGGTCGTGATGTGCTGCCGCGTGTGCGGACCTATGCATCACGAGTCGTAATGTGCTGCCATGTGTGTGGACTGACGCATCCCGAGGAGTGCTGCTGCCTTATGGAGAAGGACTTATGCTGCCGTCATCAAGGATCGTGAGAGAGTCGTAATGTGCTGCCGCGTATGCGGACTGATGCATCCCGAGAGGTGCCGCTCCCTTGGAGGGAGGCTGATGCATACCAAGATGAAGTAGGAGGAGGTCGTCTGGCTGCCCTGAGTCCCCGAGCATATCCGGTGAAGGGTTGGGACAAGTATGGTGATCTGAGGGTTGGCGAGTCCCTCTAGGGTAGTTAGGAAGACGAACAAAAAGAATGAAATGTACAGGTGCTCATTACCGGGTGTTCAGCTGGTGAATCCAGTCCGGTTTGAGGCCAAACTGTAATATCAGGTATGGATTGTCAGAATGTATATCCTGTCTAACAATAAGCAGTCGTTCACATTGTTAGCAATGAGTGACGCAGAAATCTTATGGAATGATCGAGCGTATTCGCCTAACTCCTCCTGGTTGCACATCTGTTTGTTCTGGAAATCCTATATGAGGTACTGAATGTCCACATGACAGTATCAGTTAGCACCTTAGCATCTGAGATAGAGTCCTTTAACTGCTACTATAAAGGCATTCCAATTCACAGGATTGGCAATAGTCTGTGGGAGCGTCTCCCATACCTCTGCCTTTTCGAGTACAGCATATTGGATTGCTGCAGCGATTTTATAACCTTGAGTGAGTCTGGCAGTGTTACCTAGAAGGTCAATATCCTCAAGGTAGCAAGGGAGTTCAGAAGGATTCTTTCCATTGAATTTGGGAGTGTTGGGAGTGCCATGCAGGGGCATCTGGAAATCTTATTGGGCCATTGGATGAGGCAGATTCTGTATAGGGTTAGTGTTGCGGAGGCCAACGCTCAGGCGGACAATCTCACAGCGATGCTCAACTACTGGCAAAGGATAAAGAAAGGAGTGTGGAGGAACGTCACTTCGCTAGCTCGCAAGCTAGGATACGAATAAGATGGCGGAGTAGAAGATCACACAAGTCCTGAAGCCAAAGCCCAATAAACAAGTGGATAAGACTGAGGGGAAATCCTCAGTCGACTACTGACTACTTATACAAGTTTAATTAAGGTTAAAACTGAGCTCGAACTCTATTAAGAGATAAGAGCGACTAATGCTACTGGTTATGGGCATAGGGTATGACATCACAGGTACAAGGTAAAGGTTATGATGTCATGCGTAGTCATGATGATGTCATGATGATGTCATGAATTAAAAATAGAAAGATAAGAGCCTGGAATAATAATGTCATTGATGAGAGTCTAGACTATGATGTCATAGGTGTGGTCTGGACTGATGACATCATTGGTGGCTGTGGATCATGTGACCTGAAAAAGAAAGGGAAAATGAAAGGTCATGTGTGGGGTTCGAACTCAAGAGCTGACTAGGATAAGAAAGTGTAGAAAAAGTGTACATGTAGGGACGAGTTCGTAACACTACCCCCCCCCTGATGACTCGTATTCCAGACGAGTAGCGTGATAAGGAGAGGCATGTTCCGGACCGAAAGGGCGGAATAGAGAGTTCATGAAGTCCATTGAAATACCACGCATCTTGCGAGGGGCTCCTGGATGACGACGACAGAAACTCGTGATCGCTTCAGCCGCATGGGAGAGGTGATCCTCTGGTTCCCATGTGCGATCCGTCTCATCCCAACCTTTCCAATGCACCAGGTATTCCAAGCCTGATGGACCAACGCGACTGCTAGCAATATAATCTACCTCAAATTCTTCATGGCCTTCTTCATTCACCACAATCGCATCAGGACGAAGAGAAGGTTGTCCAGGGAGAGTATCATGGTAAGGTTTGATGCGTGATATATTGACCGTGGGATGAATGTGGATTGTAGAAGGGAGGTGAAGAGTAACCGCATTCAGCAAGACTGCAGAGATGGAATATGGACCAATCCAACGTTGAGTAAGTTTTTGTGCCGTATACGGTAATTTGAGATGTTCGGTGGAAAGCCAGACCTTTTGACCAGTGACGTAATGTGGTGTGTCAGAGCGGAGATGATCTGTCTGTGTTTTCATCTGTTCGCGTGCTTCATTTAAGGATTGTTTGACTTCGGTATGACTCTTTTGGACCTGCCCGACGAAACCACTAGTGGCGTCTTCAAAGCCTAGATGCGGAATATGTCTTTTTGTGATTTCGAAGGGAGTAGTATCGGTAACCGATGATAGAGAGTTGTTGTGGTTGAACTGGGCTAACTTGAGCCATTCTACCCATTGATCTTGTTTCTTTGCGACGTAGATACGAAGGTATTGTTCTAATTCCCTGTTAAGCCGTTCCGTCTGTCCATCCGTTTGGGGATGATATGCCATACTAAGTCGTTGCGTAATATCTAGCAAAGAACACAACTCTTTGGTAAACTCTGATACGAACTGGGGTCCCCGATCCGAAACTATAGAAGAGGGAAGTCCGTGTGTACACCAAACATGATCTCTAAATAATTTGGCTAATCCTAAAGAAGAAAGAGATTTTTGACATGGAATAAATACAACTTCTTTACTAAAACGATCGACAACAATGCAAATGGAATCATAAGAATTTACCAAAGGAAGTCCAGTGATAAAATCGACGGAGATATCTGTCCAGGGGGAGGAAGCAGAAGGTAATGGTAAAAGTTTTCCTGCCGGTGCTTTTGACTTTCCCTTCGTGAGGGCGCACGCTTGGCAACATTTGATATATTTTTTAACATCCGCCGTGATTCCTGGCCAAGTATAATGTCTTGTAGCTAGATTCAGAGTGCGTGCTTGTCCAGCATGTCCTCCAACTGGGGAATCATGACAAATGTGTAGTAAGTCCATTCGAAGAGGAAACGGAACTAGAACTTTCTTCTTTTCATTTAAGAAGACTCCTTCTGCGAGATCAAACTGAAACCCTGCTAATCTTTCTTCTCTGATTTTCTCTGTTTCTTGTTGTATACGTAAATAGAAATCTGACGAGAGATGGACTTGGTTTATGAATAGCGATGGTGGAAGAACCGTGATGTTCGCATTGTGGTCTGGATCAATTTCTCCATGATCCGCCCATCGTGACAACGCATCTGCTCTGCCATTTTGGGATCCTGGTTTGTACACCATCACATAATTGAATTCCAATAGCATGGCATGCCATCGAGCTTGTCTTTGTGATAACGTCTGGGGCTTTTTCCAATATTCAAGGTTCTTGTGATCCATCCAGATCTCGAAACCTTTA